>OMLC01001095.1:0-13820 GCA_900302585.1 Regalecus glesne
GCGAACTTTCCGTGAAACAGGGATGAGAGAGCTTCAGTCTTACCTGGCATTATGATATACCATCAAGACACAAGTAATACAATGCCATTTATTTTCAAACTATTTCAATGTCAGTTGAATAGCAGGTTGGAAAAATACACTGTAATTAGCCCATCCATAAATGAGTCTTTACATTTTTGCGAATACTAGATATTTCTCTATAACACCTTTAGAAATTAGCTCAGTCATTTAGTAATCAAAGATCGGTGATCAGGTCCTGCAGAAAGCACGTCAAGGTGTCCTTGAGCAAGACACTGAACCTGTAACTGCTCCATAAGTGCCACATGGCAACTGTTCATTGCTGCTATACAATAGGATGAGTTAGATGCAGAGAATTACCAATTTCCCCTTGTGGGACTGACATGGGAAAAGTTATATTATTTATCATGATGATTACAGTCGCCGTACCTGGTAAGCCAACTACTATACTTTCTGTCAAGCTGCCACCATTCAGAGTGATGACCATTGTGGGTAACATTATAACGTAGGTAACTCAGATTGAAATGTTGACACAATAAGCTGCTTTTGCTTGTTCTGCTGAGGAGTTTTACAGGTGTCGGTATTAGGATGTGGCCTAACTGTCAACACTCTTGAAAGGCCGTTTCCTGCAAAAGCTGTGCGGTCTAAAGTTGGAGTGGAGTTTCTAGCCAGTTTGAGGTGGTCAGGGTTTGGCAGTAAAAGAAATAAATCCAAAATGGCGTATCAAGTATGTCATTTTAGAAGGTTATAGGTTAATCAACTGAGATGCATGCTGGGAGTCCAAAACCTTATGCTGCTACCTAGACATGGGACATTACCTGTCCCAGCTTTCAAATTGTTGGTTACCTGCACTTGCACAGCTCTCAGTCTCTATTCCCTGATGGTGCGTGTTAGCGTGTTGCTGAAAAACATGACCAGTCACCTGCTGATGCCTTTATTGGTCAGGTGGTCTTTTGATACCCTCCCATGATGAGAATGACGGATTAGGAGAGTTACACATGTGTATATTCAAATGAGGCTGGCTGAACACAATGCTATAGAAAGGTCTCTTTCTCGTGTGTCCAGGACACTGCTGACATAAGGAGAAACCAGAATGAATTGGTTTGTAGTCTAAAATGTTATCATCATGCATGATTACTGCAGAAATCCCCAGCTCATCTTTCTGGCCATTAGCTAAGCTATTAATGAATCAAACCTGGACATGCCAACACCTGTTCAGACCAAAGCACTTCTCCACATCTCACCTTGCTACTCACTTTGATAGCTTAAGTGCTCTTTTTTATTGAATATAGCATAGTTAATATACATATTAATGCTGTGTAATAAACCCCACGTTAAAGCTGTAAAAATATGCAATCAATTCCAGTTGCCAGAGTCAACAATCGCTTTTTTTTTCTTGCACAAATAACCAGCAAACTCTAGAGGTTCAGGTCTAAAATGCTTCAAAACGTGATAGTCCCTCTATTAAAGGCATGGTGTCACATAACCTATTGTTTAATTCACCAGGGTGCAGGAGTAGGGCTCAGCTCTATTCCTCACGTTTGGTTTGAGTTTAAACTCTCTGGAGTTCAGTAGACAGCCCAAATATGACTAGGAAAAGTGATGATTTGAGGAGAAACGAACTTAATTACCAGTGAAGACTTGGCAGACTTTTGGCAAGGAAGGCCAGTGTTATAGATGCAAAACACAGCTGGTGTGTGAGTTTGAAGTAAAGACAGAGTTACAGGATCATTGTCTTAGGTGCAATCCTTAATGGCATGGACTGATATGGCTATGTGGAACACCGTGACAACACACGCACTCTACTGACAACATGAAACAAGGTATAGCTAACCAGCCGGTCAACATTCCTGGGTTCAGGAAGTGGGGGTGCTCGGGGTGCTGCAGCACCCCCTACTGGCAGAAATGGGAACACACGTGTAAATAATTGACTATTTTGCCATAACTAATGGACGATGTGAAGAACCATCCCCCGTCAACCCCTTATACAAAGTTATGTCAGAGAATATGCTGGAGCCTATCCCAGTGCTCATTGGATGAAAGGTGGGGAAACACCCTGGACAGGCCACCAGTCCATCGCAGGGAAAACGTGGGGGATTAAGGCCAGATGACATTAAAGTTCAAACTGGAAAATGAACCCACTAAGACAAAAACTGCCATGAGAACAAGGCCCAAAGAGAAGCCAGAATGAGTGTTCAACATTTGAACTAGAGTAGCTTTTGTCTAATACGTCACACAAAGCTGCGATATGATTGGATGTGCTTTGTAAGGTCAACGGCAAGGAGGTTTGAACTTCAAGCACAGCAGTAAAGTGGAAATCTGAGTGGTCTGCACTGCTCAAGATAGCCCCGGTGCTAAGTTGGACAACATCTCGCTCCTTAAGAAATCAATAGTTCAGCCAGCACACAGTGGTTTTCCACTCATGTGTTGAAACTGAGAACTGGGCTCGGTATTAAGTACTAGACAGTGAGTTACTTTCCCCTCCTGCTCTGATCCTGCTATCCCTTCTTCCATCCGCCACCCACTAATTGAATAAACCATTCATCCATTCATCCATCTATTCATCCATACATCCATTTTTTAATCTATCCCTCCATCATCTGTCCATTCATCCATCCAGACAGCCACTATCCATCGACTCACCAACCCATCCATCCATCCATAAATCCATTGTCAGCTGTTTATCCAAAGTCAGTTCATAGAGTCATGGGGGAGTCTATTCCAGTGCTCATTGGGTGATAGGCAGGGAAACACCCTGAGCAGGTCGCCATTCCATCGCAGGGATTGAGTAATTAGGGATTTGGTGTCTTCCTCATCCACCACTCCTCTCCTTCATACTATCTGATGTGTCAGATGACCTTTGGTTTGTGTTGCACCCCAACATCCACCCAACCATTAGTCCGGTCCAGGTAGAGCGTAGCTATGAGGGTGATGGTGGCCAGGTTCTGCTCCACACAGGCCCTCACTATCCAGATGAGGGACGCCACCAAGCCCTTGGTGATGGAATTATAGATTTGGTCCGCCATCAGGTTTCCCCTGTTTACACACGTATATATGAACAGCATGCCATAAGGTAGTTGTCAGAAAATATATGATTTTATTTTTTTATATACCATTCAAATGAATGTCTCTGATCTGATGTGACAGCATCATGTAATGGCTGAAACCATGTTTAAAGAACACCTCAGTGCTTGACAGAATATGTATTTTCAATATCAAAGGCTTCCCCTAGTAACTGGAAAATTAGCCTATAGTCTAGTTTTCTGTCATTCAGTGACATTCATCTCATGTCTTATTAAAGTGGCAGGGGGAGCTTCTGAAGCTTTCAGAAAGGGCTCTATGGCATCTAACTGCTAGATGCTTGTCTTCGCTCCTCACCGTTGCTGAGAAGAGATGCGGTTTACATGTGTGTGTCTATATGTGTTGAAGGAAAGCATGTAAGTGTACATGTCCAAAGTCATGCGTGCACAGTTATATCAAGCAGCACTCCTCAACGAAAATGTTCTCACGTGCACGTCGACATCGAGAACTTATTTCATAAATGGAGACAACCGAGAGCCTCAATAAGAACTGAAAGCGATGTGACATAAGCTTCTTTTATCATTTGCTAATAATACAGCTGACAATGTTTATGTTGAATAAACTAACAGTCAGTCCTCAGCTGAATCATAGCACTCTCCTCGTCGCTATTGTTGCCCAAGAGTTGCTTAGTCTAATCCTTATGACAGACGGAGGACAGTCTTTTATATTGATGAAATATGTGCTATGGTTACACTGAAGCCAGCCTATATGTGTGATAGCTGAATATTAATTTGATATATACAAGTCAATTTATTATCCTTTTTTTATAGATGGCTGGATATTATTTGCACAAATCAAAGGAACACATTGAGGTGTATTTACCGTTTAATATAGTTTTGTAACGTGCGAGAGATGGCTAGTGTCTACACCTGCCTTGCCCTTCAGTAGTATATCTCTTGTATCTGTTATTATGGGAGATGGCTTGGTCAAACCGTCTGATACAATATTTCATCAATTTTGCTGAGTTATCAGGCAGGCACATGAAAGAGGATCACAAGTGGTCTTTAGATTGACCGCCTGCTGGTTCCCACATTGATTTTAATGGGGTTCTCACAGCAGGAAGTGATACAACCATTTGTGTTGCTCACTCCCTCTGCCAGACCACATGGGGTGCCCTGGTTCTCTCCCTCTTTCCTAATGCAAAAGGAAGACAAGGGTGTTCCCTTGACCCTTGATGGATGTGTCTGGGTTTGAATCTTACAGAAGACATTGAATCTAGACATTTTGACTCTGGGTTTGAAGTCGTATATTGCAGACATCGAGGTCACAGCCAAACAAAACAACAACCGGTGTGATGGTGTATGTAGCTTGTGTACATAATCCCCTCCACGGTTCCCTGTTATCTCCTTCATTTTCAACCAATTTGGTGGTGACATTTCCACAAGTACATTCATGAAATGAATAATGTCTTTTCTCCCATTTAACTCCTTTTATCTTGCATTTGACCATCATTATGAACCAACATTTTGGCAAAAACCATTGCCCTTTCTATGCGTGTCTGAAGAATCCTGTGTTTTCTCTTCCTGGAAAAGGCATGTCCAGTAGTACTTTGATATTTCCCCACCCATCCCTCCCCATATAAAACTCTAAAAGTGTGCATATGCATTCTGCACTATCATAGGACACAGTTCCATCTTCAGCTATTCCCATCCAAAGACACTACTTCACTTCCTTCCCCCAGAACCATGCGGCCACCAACCCAATGCACGTCAATCCCATTCATTCACATTACAACATCTATCACTTTAGAACGTCAATCAGGTCGACCTCCTGCCCCTTATTAAATCCATCCCCAATGGTCTGCTTCTATCAGAAATGGATCACATTGCCAATGCTTGCGACACCCTAAATGCAATTCCATGTGGTCTTTAACTCGAAGGGTTTGAAACCTTCTCTGAAATTCCACAGCTTTGACAAATAAAGGAATACAGACATTGCGGGGGAAAAATACCATGCTAACCAGTTGCAGAGCACAATGAAGAGGAGAAGAGATCAGGGAGAGGACAGAGGGGAAGAGGTCTTCAGTCACCACTTTGCTTTCCATGGTTTTCCTAAAGCTTTTACTCATCTTAGCAGAAGCAGGCCTGTGGGTTCTGAGCGTGCACTTTGCTCAGGTCTTCTGCATATCTAATTGCTCTTTTCAAGATGTCTAAACCTATACCAGCATGAATAAATTGATAACCCCTAAATTCTGTACCTTTACAAAGTAAGAGAGCAAAAAGTAAGAGTCTAAAATGTCTAATAAGCCTATTTGAGATCTCCTACAGTTATTATGTGTATTGATGCTGCAGGCTATGCTGACTTACCTGTCTAAAAGGAGAGCAATGAATAATTTGATCACGGTTTTCATTTCACTCGAGTGCTGAACAAACAGGAATCTGTGATTAACAGTTTTAATTAGGACTCCAACTTGACAAATTCTTACAGCCTTGCAACGCACCTAAGATGAATAAATCACCGGGATCATCAGGCTGCTCCCAAAGTGAATGTGCTCATAGCTAGAGACTACTTTGTGATTCAACAAACTGTGTTATCAAAGCGTGGGTTGGGTTTAATTCCCCCCCCCTGCTCTAGTTACTCCTTCATTCCCCTTCTTTCTGCCTGTCAGTTGTATTCCTCCTGCAGGTGTGTCCACAACAGAAGTTGTCAGCTGTGCTCAGGTATTGGTCCCCCATGCACCCTGCAACATTTCCCCCCGTTCTCTTGTGCACCAAAGCTTGACTCAAAATAAATGTCAGATGGCCTCAAAGGGGTTAAGACAATGTGGTGCACCTGGATTGCTAAAGTACTGTAATGTTGATGGCCGCAGCATTTAGGGAGTCCGACTTTGAAGCCTTTTAGGAGTTGCTCATATGGCTACTTCAGTAACGTCATTGGGGGGATGTAGAAAATTGCCTTTTTGCATAATTTGTTGTCATTATTCCTTCAAGCATTCAACGCAAGATAAGTTTCCCTGCACTGCATTGAGCAAAGTCAAAGTGACTTTGGCAGTTTTGGCCAGGCGCCTGTCTTTGAATATAGCATACAAATCAATTTCAAATTGAGTGCATAATGCACCATGCATAGACTACCAGGCTTAGAGTATGTCAGGCTAAATGCTTCATAAAGCATCATATTTCAATTGTCCCTACCGAATCAGTGATAACATAGATAAATAATTGGAAATAAATGTCCATGGGTATTTTTGTTCCTCATCCCCTTGTTGTTACTTTTGCTATCATTTATGATTAACAACAGCATTTTTTTGCTTGATGTTTTTTAAAAAACATAAAACATATTGTTGCTGTATAATCCCTTATGAAGATCATATTAGTTCTTTTTTTTTTTACTACTTTGTTTTTAATTGATTGTGTTCCAAAGAAGTTGAGGGAGTCTATTGGTCAGAACTTGACTTCCTTTTTAACGTTTGTTGTGAATTGATTGATTAATTAATTTACTCATTATTTACTTAATTACTGACTTCGTTTGACACACTCTACCGTCAGGGACAACAGTGCTCAGAAGGTTGAGCAGGTTGTCTGGCAAGTGTAGGTTTAAATAGTAAATGGACTTATTCTTATAGAGCGCTTTTCTAGTCTAGCAACCACTCAAAGCTAAAGTTGTACAAAAAATGATCAGGAGGAAAAACATTAACAGATTATTACAATATATTCCAGTATTGAGATTCTGTCCCGTCCCAATACCAGATATGTAGAGATTTGGTGTGACCAAGGATGATATGTACTGTTTTTTATTTTAGAAACTTAGCGAGGCTAAGATAGCAAGAAAGTTTACAAATGTCTTGATGCATGCTCAATAATCCGGGTGAGGGAATCACAAGAAAGATGAATCGGTGAGCAATTCATCACGGTTACAAAATGCTTTAAGTCCAATCATGAAAAATACAAGTAAATAAATCATTGAAAATTAAATGTGACGGAAAGAAACAGACCAAGCTAAAGATCGATCACAATAGGTCTATAAAAATGCCTCCCAACAAAGATGAGCTTTAGAAGCTGCTTAAAATAGTTCAAAGATTTCACAAACCTAAGGGATTGTGGGAGATTGCTCCTGAGATCTGGGGCTGAAACTGCAAAGGCGTGGTCACCTATTGTTTTGCAGTTGGAGTGGGAGATGGGTAAAAGAGTGAGGATCCGAGCAACCAGGAAGTTGAATGAAGACTGAAAAGATCAGAAATATAACTGGGGAAAGATCATGCAGTGTTTTAAATGTAATCAGCAAGATCTTGTAGGTTATTTTGAACTTTTTGAGATGCCAATGGAGAGATGAAAGAACAGGGATAATGTGGGACCTGGGGCTTGCGAGTAATCTAGCAGCTGCATTTTGAACCGACTGTAAATTATTTAAAGTAGCTTGATTAAGGCAAGTGTAGAGAGAGTTCCAGGAGAAGGTGAAATTGTGAATTAATATGTCATGATCCCCAAAAGACAGACTATATCTGAATTCATCAATATTTCTTAACCGAAGAAAACATGATTTGACAAGTGGCATAGCTCAATAGGTAGAGCAGTCGTCTGGTGATCGGGAGTTTGCAGGTTTGATCCTTGGTCCTGTAGAAAGTAGGTCGAGGTGTCCTTGAGCAAGACACTGAACCCTTAACTGCTCCCCGAGCGCCATATGGTGGCAGCTCACTGCTCCTATACAATAAGATGGGTTAAAATGCAGAGAAAATCCAATTTCCCCTTACAGGACTGATGAGGGAATCTATTTAATTTTATTAATAATACAGTGATCAAAAGACATATTCTGGTCAAAGATGATACTAAGATTTTGTTTTTATGGTAGGTTTGATGTTTGAATGAGATGAAGTAATAAACTGATCAACTGCAAGGGTAAAGTTCTCAGGACCAACTAAGAGAACTTCAGTTTTGTCAGGGCTTGGATGGGGGAAATTAACAGACATCTAGTCTTTGATGGCAGCAAAGCAATCATGGAGGGAGGACAGTTTATTCAAGTTATTGGATTTGGCTGAAAAATGGATCTGAGTATCATCAGCATAACAGTGGTATGACATGTCTTGAAAGTGACTAGACAAACAACCCAGAGATAGCATGTATAAAGAGAGGTGAATTGGCCCAAGGACAGATCCCTGAGGGACTCCACACTGTAGGAGAGCTGATGGTGATCTGCCTGATGCCCATGAGGCATCAGGAAGGCCATCTGGCCTTAATCAAATATGCTCCATCTAAATCCATGTCCACCTTCACAATATGGGGACAATTTGTGACATGTAAAAGGGGGGTTTCAAAGCCCTTGGCATCATAAATGGCCAAGTACCACAACTGAATGTATCTATTTGGTAAAAGTAGAACCATAGTATGAATGACAAGTGTCAGTTTTGCTTCTAAGAACCATGTTTATAAGCTGTAGCCCTTGTTGAAATGATGAGCACTGTGGCTTCAGCCAAAAGAATAGGACTAGCTGGAACTATGTAGAATATACATAACATGTCAAATTATATATTTATTCCCTACTACATATCCACATTGTAAGTGATACAGTAAGTAGTGTAGGTTTTTGTAGTGGGTCAGCTTGTGTCACAAAACCACAATTTTTGTCTATTTAATTAGTTATTTTACCATCTAAAGTCCACCCCTGAACCTGAAACTTTTTATCTACATTTTCTCATACCAAATGTTCCTATCAGTAATGTGCTCTAATATCTGAAATTCAATTTTGGAGTGTTTGATTTAAATCTTGGTGATATGCATCACAAGTATTTTAATTATAGACCTTCTGCCTCGCCTCCATTATTAATTGTCCAAAGTGTAATGATTTATGTTGGTCCTGCAGAATGATTATTAATTTTCTGGTTGATTATACCTGTGGGCGGCAACAACGATGCTCAGAACTGAAGCATCTGCTGAATGAAAAAGTATTCTTCACATGAAAAGATGTCCTTGGAGAAACAACAACTCATTTTTACTTTAATCAGGCATATGTAAAAATATTGCTGATTAAGGCCACTGTGGTTTGCATCCAGAGGCAACTTTGCATTGAACATTATGTGCTTTGCTGTTTGTGAATTTAATGATTTCTTATGTTCAAACTACGGCGATTAAAGAAAAAAGAAACCCCCTCAGTCTGTATGCACCGAAATCTTAGTTGCTCACATACATCATTCCACCGGATGGTGTGCAGGTTTAAACCTAGCAAATGAGCAGTACACCCAAACAGAGTGCAAAAAGCACACCAGGTGAATACTACTCTGATGTCCCCTTGTCAGTTTATGTACATTCCTACAGAACACCAAAGAGTGACAGCAGTCTGTGTACAATACAATTTGCCCTCTGCCAGGCATGTCTGGGTATGCCCAAGATGCAAACAGCAGGCCAAGTTCAAACTTCACCTCGAGTAATTCTGGGATCTGAACACTTAGTGGAATGCACAGGTGCAGACACTCTGTAGCAGACAATCCCCGCTGACACTTGATCAATTTGACATGTTCCAGGGCTGAAGCCAATGGCAAGTTACTTGTGATAGGGCCTCATGCAACAACAGAAATGAACCAAGTGGTTTCTGCCTCCGGTCCTAAAGTGTGCTAGCCCCAAGCCATCTACAGATCACCCGATTTGCTCTTCTTCCTCATCTACAGCCTCACAACTGATAGTTGTGTAAAACACATTTACCCTGACAAATTTGGCATCCATTTCTACTAAGTATTTTAATCTAGCCATGTCCAATCACTCAATCCTGCATCCCACACTAATACGCTTTACTACTCAGGCTCCCACTTAATTATAATGACATCTAAAGAGCATGTTTTATCTTGGGCCTGGTTACAACTTTACCAAATCATAAGGAATACAGGTAGACAGGTCTTGAGATGATCTTTGGATGACTATTTAATATGATTCAATGCCGCCGAAACCTGTAGTTATTTGTGTAGCTGTATTGATTTATATTCAGTGCTCGGAGCAGTTTCTCTGTTCCATTCATGATCAGTCAGGAGAAAATCTCTGAGGGGCTTTGTTTGTAGCTTGATTGATCACAAGAGATATCACTGTACCTGAGACAAAAAGTTCCCAGAATTTTCATTAAATGAATTGAATTGAAGTTATTCCAAATTCTGTTAAGTCATTTATTTGAAGGGATATGTGCCGTTTAATGGTGCTTTTTACGATTAGGCCTGTTGGTTCATGGCATTGCAATTTGATATCCTATGTGATATGTGTTGCACCCGCAATGCACATATTCATGTGGAAGAGTTCACCCTTACTGTTCATGCTTTGGTTCTTTGGTGTGTAAACAGAGCTCTGCTTGCCCTGAAGACCCTCTTCTCCAGCCACTAAAAAGGAGAGGCAGATTAATTAACAGACCTCTGCAGCCAATGAAGACAGGTGGCAATAATGCTGATAAGCGACAGATCTGAAGACCCTCATACAAAACCAATTTCAACTGCACTCCATTTTTCAAAAGCTCATCAGGGTGAGGAACGAGAGCGTTGAACCCGTATGGCTGGAGAATTTGTTTCTCTCTGATTGCCTTGTCAGGATATCTTATCCCATGGCAGATGACCAAAACCCCACCCTTCACAGACAGACAATCTCTCTCTCTCTCTCTCTCTCTCTCTCATGCATCCAGCATATAAACAGTTTCACACCTCGCCCACAAACACACTCAAACAAAAAAGAGAACCCCGACACACGAGCACAACAAAAACACAAAAGCTCTTCTTTGTATTATCTCTTGTAGTCTCTACACAGGGCCCCTTTAACTGAGTTTGAAATTTTGTGCTGTGCTTTGTTTCATCTCAACATAAAAACAGACTGTGTACATACAACAACAGACTTGTCAGATCACAAGTAGAGAAGAAAGGGGGAAGATGAGTGAAACTCTTAATAATACTGGTAATCCCCTTGATAATCTATCACTGGTGTTGCTGAAAAGCCTTAACAAGGTAGCCCATTACTTGGATGCTTGGTTCGTTAAAACCTGGTGCAGAATAGTGAAGCACACTTGCATGATGCTGATGAGTTTCTTTTTTTTTATATATATAAAAAGAAGTTGTGCTGCATCACCCTCTTTTTTATTTTCCATCCCTCTCCTCACTTCAGCTAACCTTCCTTAGGAGAGTCTCAGTGGTCGATGATAACACACACCATGGCTGTCCAAACACTCAACCCTCAGGAACATTAATTTCCGAGCAATCCCATGAGTGAATTAAAAGGCGAGCACGAGAGAGCTCACTAAGCATGAAGATTAGGGAGTGGGAGCCTCACACTTCTATCAAACAAAGTTGTTTTCTCTCCTTTCTCCAGGAAAGTATAATGGGGGCAAATTAATTTCCCAGAGATTAATGCACAGGGTAAATATTTTAGTGTGAGTACTTATCTCCTTTGAAAGTCTCAGTATGGCCACCCCCACACTGCCTTCTCCTACCCCGCTGATGCATCTCCCTTCTAGTGTGTGTTGAAACAGCCTGGATGTGTAAGCAATCTAATGAGAGGAGAGATTCCAAGAGGCCTGATGGCTCTCATCAATCACCTTTCTCCTTTGGAAGTGTGAAGCAGGCTTGGGGAGAGGGGCTATTGAGGGCCGGATGGGAGTGAAGGCATCAGGCTTTTAATCTCAATAAGTTAATAGACCTTCTAGTTTGGCCTTGCTAAGTAGAACTTCATCCCTGTTGTTCAAAAACAAGTGCTGCACCAACACTCCAGCTTCACTCAGGAGAAGTGGCAGGAAGCTGAAACTTTTGCTGCACCTGAAATGAGGGCTCGAGTAGTAACGTCTCAGCACACCATTAGCGGGAGGGTAATGTCTTGAGCCGCAGCGATCACAGGAATCATCCAAATGCTAACCTCGTGTGTATATGGCAAAATTTGGCTTAATGTATGATTTATGAAAAACAAACCCCAACACGGTGTTTTTATGTTGGGCCGTTGCTTTAGAGATGCATGTTATGATGTTATCCATGCTCTCAAGATGGCTTTGTCTACAGGGGTTTCCCTCTCCACCAGACAAACAATGGAGCCTGATCAACCTTCCACCTTTTACCTGCCGGAGCAAAACACATACACTTCATTAAGTCAGTGTGACAACATGGAGCTGGATTTAGCTGAGGACATGTACATCAACACCTTGTACTCTAAAGCCACGAGGGGCACAATGCCACGGCTGATACATCCTCAAACACAAAGTATGCCTTGACGTTCATGTTGTCAAGTCTTGACATGCTGTAGCCGCAGGCATTAACATTGGCAGATTAGCTTAGCAGCTAGCTGAGGGATAAGCAACACAGGAAAGGGACTGAGATCCATCTGTGATAAATGCAGTGTTGGACAGGAAGAGAGGTTTAAGCAAGACTCTTTGGGGAAGATTCAATTGAACACAATAGGAAATCATGTTCTGTGAATGGCCCCAACATGTTTCGGTGGTCTTGAATGCAGTAGTGATTGTAAGGACAGGGGGAGTTATAGGTAGGGAGCATCTGTGTATGTGTTCGTGTGCATGTGTGTGGTTGAATAATGTTGAAAATATGTAGAAAATGTATTTGGGTTAACTGTCCGCTCATTAATAATGATTGTGTTTGGATAAATAGTGCCCTACTTTCAGAATCTGTGTGTCTAAATATTCCCAGTAGGCTGCTTCCCTCTGTATTGATTGATTGGTTTGGTGCTTAAAGGTCATAGTCATAAAACATAGAGGTGTAATTAACACACCGCTGTCTTTGATTTTTAACCAGTGGTTAATGTATCTTATGCTGAGCTGCTAAGTTACAACTGGACACTTGGAAGGATAGTGAAAATCACCAGTATTCTCTGAAGACAAGATATTCCTTTACTAGTCCCACGAGAGGAATTCATTCATTCATTCATCTCTAAAATGTGAGCAAGATGGCTGTAGATTCAAGATTCAAGAACTTTATTGTCATTGTGGATGACACAGCAGTTGTGTCAGCCTCAAATGGTGCATGCAGAGCATAAAAAGACGGAGAATAGCAACGTAAAATATCAGCAATTCAAAAAAAGTATCGGTACCATGAAATGAGTGAATATCAGTGATGAAGTGCTCTGGTTTGTTCTGCAGTGGTTGCTGTGTTTGATGGGCTACAATTGATGTTTTGTGTTGTTGCTTTTCACCTGGATCAAACTGGCTTGGCCTTGATATGACTGAAGCTCAGGGCAAACTGGTTGATGTTCCCGTGAACACTGAATAAATGTCAAGATGTGAGGACCGATGACCACTTAAGATTCCTCACTAATAAGCGCTGGCTGTCTTATTATCATTCCGAAATGACAAAAGGAAAGCCCTCGCTGCATCACACCGCGTTAGCCCTCGAAGGCTGCTACACAGCCAGAGTAGAGTGTTCTCATAGTTCCTCGGAGAGTGAAAAACGTGTCGTGTTTTGCAAAGACATTTATCTTATCATTTCCACTGTCTATAAGTGAAAAGGGTGGAAACTCCTGGACAACGGTCCCCCCCTCCCCCCTGTATTGACTTTTTAATGGCACTGACACAGAGGAAAAGTGAGTTAAGCTCAAAGCAGCAATCTGAGTTTTGGAATCTGGAGTTTTAAATTCAACAGAAAATGAGCTTTAAATTGAAACAGATAATCTCCCATGTAATGATGTGGCTGTGATCAAACTGATATCCAGCTGTGGCTGGTTAAAGGTTAGGATTAAAGTTAAGGTTAGGCAAGCACGACAGAATTGGTAAGATGCTATCAGCAGAAAACAAGACTGCTTTCCAACAGGGGGTTGGGGGGGGGGGGGGGGCGA
>OMLC01001114.1:0-12896 GCA_900302585.1 Regalecus glesne
GGGGTTATGGGAGAAATTGACTTTTTTACAAGTAGCTTTAGTCTATTCTAGTAGTTAATTAAAGTGGTTATACACATACCTCACATTTACCATGCATTGGATGTTAAGGCCTGATGCCCTTTTCCTGACGCCTCACGGTGGGATTGAACTAGTTACACCCGAATTGGTGGCAAAGATTCTACCACTGATCCACCATGCCCCACAAATCGAGGGCTTGACAAATAATTTCTTATACCTTACTATTCTCATAGCCTCAAACATACTTTCAACAAGTTGTTTGCCACATTTTTCATCCTCATTTGCTTGCTTGCCATATATGGTAAAGGGGACCTATCAATGCTTTTAACAAAGGTAAAAACACTCAGGCTATTATTTCTCTGCCAAAACAAACCCATTGATTAGTTGATCCATGCAGTCTACGAGGAAAAGTCCCATTAGTTTGTGCCCTGCAGCTAACTGCTGCCAAACATGGATGAATCTATAATCAATCGCCGGTGTAGCAGCAATCCAAACTCATGCCCACTTTTCCTTTGCGTGGATGGCACAGAGCATCGATCTCCTGTACCACTGGGATAGACTGTCCACCTGGACCTAATCTCTGTGTGTCACGCAGTGAGAGGAGCCACAGAAGTCTTGGATTGATCAGGTTGAGCTGCTGAGCTGGTGCATGTATATTTAATGACATGGCTTTTATATTAAATGGCTGGCTACCATAGTTTTGATTTACCAGGGCTTGGGCTTTAACTTGTCTCCTCTGAAAATGTCTCTAACATCTCCTCAGTGTATCCCCAATTCACATGTTGTATACTGAACTTAAGCTTTGTGGTGTTTGCTTTTACTCAAACCATGAACAAATTGATGTAACGAATATAATCCATCCATTGTCAACTGCTTATTCCATGTCGGGTCATGGAGGTTCCATCAGGGGACCCCAAACTTCCCTACTCCTGGCCACATCCACCAGCTCTGACTGGGGGATCCTTAGGTGTCCCCAGGCTGGTGTGGAGACAAAATCCCTCCATCTGGTCCTCAGTCTACCCTGTGGCCTCCTCTCAGCTGGACATGCCTGGATCACCTCACTAGGGAGGAGACTGACTTGTAGATTGACCGGTAGATCAAGAGCTTTTCCTTCTGATTAAGCTCTCTTTTCGTCACAGCTTTTCGGTAAAGCGAGCGTGGTGGCACTGCTTTCTGTTGCTTTTTTGCTTTGCCATATATACCACTGTGTCAGTGTATGCAGCACTATCAGTGTCCCTGTGTATATGGTACTCTCACTATTCTGATAAGCCTGTACTTTCACTGTTCTGTGTGCACACAGTACTCTGTATTCTGGGTGTATGTATGTAGTACTCTTTGTGAGTGTACTTCTCAATGTTATTGTGAGTATATGCAAAGCACTGTCAGTGTTCCAGTGTGTACATAGTTTTATCTGGTGTGTGTTTTCCAGGTGTGGATGCGTCATCCCTGCACCTTATGCAGACCCACAGGCCCAGCACCATGCTCCTAGATGTCAGAAAACTGATAGCCACCGGTGGCAGTCTCAGCCAGCAAAATGATGATGGAGTCACTCTGGTAAGACACAACATTTGTACATTTATTCATTGATGCTGCTGTTTGTCTCCCTGTCTAGATTCTGCATGCTAAAAGGACCTGTGCTCCACACACACACACTGATAAACACACAGTTTTAGTATTAGTATTTAATATAGTATTTGATATATTTATATATAATTTAGCATAATTGTAATGGTAATATAATAATAATTATTATTATGCTAACTTGTATATAAATTATTTTTATCAAAAAGTATGTTAAAATATATTTTTATCGAGTTGCTCTGTCTCTCCATGTTAATGGTGTTGCATGGCTCCATGGCCATGCGTCAGGTTGCCGATTCCTTACATAGAGGAGGTACACGGTTTGTATGTTAATGTGCATGTGTGTAATGACTGACTCTCAAATCTCATATCTCACTCTGCCTCTCTTTCCCTCTGTCTCCCTTCAGCTGCACATGGCGTGTGCCAGTGGCTACAGAGAGGTAGTGAGCGTGTTGCTGGAGAACGGCGCAGACCCCCACCCGTCCGACAACAACTTTTGGACTCCTCTCCACCTGGCTGCCAAATATGGACAGGTAGCTCTACTCATCTCGACACACCTGCAATGTTGACATCAGTTAAGAAGTCCACCACATCGAGCCCACCTTGCTGTGCTGCCCCTGACCTCATGGCAGATATAAGTGAAAGTTGTTGAAATAATCTGGACTATTGGCAGGATGTTTGAACACTGAGGGACTGCCCTTGGGCGACTTTCCCTGCTGGCTGATAAATGGCTCTTTTTGGGCCTATTGATCCAGCGTGCTCAGTGCTGGCATGGAGCAGGAATTTACATGGGTTTCTTTCTGCATTTTAGATTAGCATTTTAATGGTGTATCTCCCTGGGAAGGAGATTGATCTGCGGATTGGGTGGGGCCGGGGAGAGATGAGGGACCAGGTGGGGAGGGAGCGGTCCAGGCAGTGATGCTGCCTGCCCGTTTCCTGACTTTAAAGCTCTATGCATCTTGAATGGAGGGCAGGTTGGTGTGTCTACCTTTCTCTGCTGACCTAACCATCCACTGAAGTTTGTCTCTGTCCTGTTTGGTGGCTGATCCAAACCAGACTGTGATGAACATTCTTTTTAGCTCAGTTCCCTCTCGACTCTTTCTCAAGCTTGCTCAAGTCTGATGCTCTCTCTTGTTCTTTTTGAAGCGTTTTCCAGTGGCTCCTATCCTCCATCAGAAAATGTGCTTGTGCGTGCACTGGATGTATATTCACTTCCACACAGGCATGCATTGAAAATGTTGTACATACTCAAACAAGGACATGGGCATAAATGTAAAACCCCTCTGGTTGAGAATCTTCCAAGTGAAATGTCAACCTCCTTGTTTCATGTCTCCTTCTTTCCTGTTTTATCTTTCTTTCTAAGAGAGAGGAGGGCTGCTGTAGCTCAGTGGTAGAGGGCTTGCTTTGGGAACTGATGACCCAGAGGCTCTAGGTGTAAACCCACCCAGCGAGGGTGCAAGGGCATCATCCTCTCTTAATCCCCCAAGCTCCATATAAGTCCGTGTCCACCCCCACAACGTGGGGGCTAATAGTGACATGTAAAATGGACCTCTCTCTCCCTCTGTTGTGCTTTATCTTTCTCTGACAGAGTGTCTTCATTTTGCGGTTGTTGTGTCCTTGTGCTGTAGACTGCAATACTTTATAGCTACACTAGTGTGTGTGTGTGTGTGTGTGCATGTGTGCGTTTGGTTCTGCTTTGTGGACTGAGCTCATGACAGCGGAAACCCCTAATACTGAAGCTAGTAATTATCATTGCAGGATAATTACATATATAAAACTTGGGGCTCGCAGTGTCCTGTCCAATGGGCTGTGTGACTTCGGGGATGGCTACAAAAGGAAGAGCGCAGAGAACACCAGTGAGGTCAGAGTCTTGTTGGTATGCAGGCAGTCAAACTCTGGAATCCCATACGTGATAGGAGACTAACAGGGTGCGGGCGGAGACGATTTAGCACAGCAGAGAGAACCTGATCGATTTCGCCACTCTTAAGTGGGTTGCTCACTTTCATACCACAAGCGAGCACACACACACACACACACACACACACACACACACTCTGTTGCCAGGAGACGCTGGTGGAGAGGTTGTAAGGCTAGTTGGTTTTGTAAACCCAAAGACCCCTATTAACGTGAGGCTAGTGTTTCACAAGCATGCATAATAGCCTGACCCTTAGAAAACACGGTGGAGTCCATTGCTGTACTTAATTAGAGTTCCCCTTCTCCATCTCCTGACAGTCAGGAGATAGAGACACTGTCTTTCAGCTCCAGAAGCACTCATTGTCTTTATTTTTTTCCCTTTACGGACCATGCATCTGAGATATTCTTTGTGTGACTGAGAACAGGTTTAGTGTTTTTCAGGCTTTAAGGCAAGAAAATGCTGCTTGTTCTACATTGAAGCTCCAAAGCAACAAGGTGACCACAAGCCGGAATGGTGGCACAGCGGTTAGCAAGGTCCCGGGTTCGAATCCCCGTCTCAGGTCCTTTCTGTATGGAGTTTGCATGATCTCTCAGTGTGTGCGAGGGTCTCCTGTGGGTGCTCTAGTTTTCTCCTACCATCATAAAGACATGCATGTTAGTGTTAAGTCTCCTGCCTGTGCCTCTGAGCGAGGCAGTAGGAAATAGAACTGCAGCTGCTCACTGCTCCTCTAGAATGGGATGATTTAAATGCAGAGAACACATATTGTTGTATGTGTGTGTGCAATGACAAAAAGTACAACTTTTTCTTCTCCTCTTCCTCTTCCTCATGTAAGACAGTTTCAAGTCCAAATCCACTCCTTTTGAGAAAATTAATTTCCAAAAGAGTTTGGAGGTATGACAATTGTCCCTCTAGCAACCCACATTTAAGTCATGACAAATTCTTTGGGGGACCCCAAAACCTATCATGTCTCCCAGCAAATCCCCACCATACTCTTGACCTTTCCTCAATCTCATGTTAACTTTGACCCATCAAGGACTTTACAAGCGAAGTCTCCAGGAAATGTGAATGGTATTTATAGAGTGAGTTTAGCTGACTGGATGCTTGCCCGTTGAACATGCTTTACACTTCCAGTCCAACAGCTGTAGGCAGAGGTCAGCAGCCCAGCAAACCCAGTCTACTAATTTATTAGTCTCTCACTGCCTTACGTTCAGACATGTCCTCTTCACTCCTCCAGACAGAGGCTGTGCTAAAAAGTCATGCAGAGAAGTTTGATCTCTTTTCACGAGACACTGAAAAAGCTCTCCAGAAAACAGCCCTGTGTTTTTTAAAGCATGTCAAATGGATCTCTTTCTTCTTCCTCTGGTTTTTGTACCAAGGTGTCAGGGAAGCTTATTTTTATACAGCCGACTATTTTGACTCAGTGCTGATGAGGTTGGCTCTGCCGTCATGAAAGAATTCCCTTTCAATCGAGCCACCTCTGTCATGTTTCCTGATGTTATTCGGCTTTGCTGTTCTCCCAAATGAGAGAGATGGGCGACCAGCAACTGGAGTTTCGCATTCAAATCAGACCATAAGGGATCTAAAGGGAATTATAGATCAGATGGTGTGATGTGAATCTCCTCTGTTTGCATCTGTAGTCTGTCCTCCGGCCAGGTCTACATAGTGATTGTTGTCATATGGCTCAGGTCATTGGCTGTTCCTGTGGCATCTGGACACTGCCTGGCATCCTTCTCATATTCTTCAATTAGCTTATGGTTCTATCATAATGGTTATCCTCTTTCAATGCTGTAGTCAGTGAATTGTGATTTATTTTTTACATACAACATCCATTCCAAGTCCTGGGAGAGAGATCCCTCCTCTGTTGCTCTCCCTGAGATTTCTTCCCATTTTTTCTCATTGTTAAAAGGCTTTTAAGGGAGTTGTTCCTTATCTGATACGAGGGACTGAACCACCAATCTTCCGATTACTAGACTACCTACCTCCTGAGCTCTGCCGCCCCCTTGCCTTCGATAGACAGATAAATTCACACTTTATACTGAGACCAACACACTAGAACAGACACGGATCACATGCTGTAGTAGCACATCACGCTCCCAGAATCTCAACACAACTCAGGTGTCACTCCCATAGGGAGGCCAAGGCAGAGGTGAAGATAAAGGTGCCTGAGTAGAAACGGCTGAGGAAGAAGAGGAAATGAAAAGCTCCGGGAGAGCGTGGAGCTGCGTCAGGGGTGACTGATGGTAGAAAAAGGAGAAAAAGGCTGACTTCACTGTTGTCTGCCTGCGGGATGACAGCCATCACATGACAGTGCATGCATTAATGAGGTTAGGAGTCAGTGGGGGTCCCTCCAGGAGGCTTGACAGGGGACAGTGCTGTCAGATGTTAAAGGAAACCCGCTGTGATGGATAACAACTACACAGAGCCGTCCTGTCACCTCCATCCTCAGACTGTCGCTATATGTTTTGTTTTTTTTACAAATCTGATCTCTCGGTGAAAGATATCAGAAAAACCAGGTGGAGAGCCGCCACATCTAAACTCTCATCATTCACTTCAGTGTTTGCAGTGTTGGGTTTACTTATCTGTCAGCTCTGCACAAATCATCATAATATACGCTACATGGTGTCGCACACATTATACCAGGCAGTGTCTCACCGATGGGCACATGTCTTTAAAGAAAATGGTGTCTCCTTTAGGGGGAAATGAGAGTAAATTGATGTGTGTGTGTGTGTGTGTACACACACTTTTTATTTATAATCTCCAATTGAGTTGCATTTCCTTTGAGTTACAAAAATATTGAGGAAGTCAGTCATGTTTCTTAGCACGTTTCGGGTCACTGTTGAAACATAACATCCTTTGGACTGTCATCCACGGCAACTTGCTAACAAGGGGAGTATACCAGCACCTCTTTGTCCCCCTTCCAAGTACCGTCAGCTGAGGTGCGTAGGGATGGGCCAGTGCTGCCAGAGAGTGACCCAAGATATTCTCTAGGTGGTTTATTGTAAAATCTAATGAAATCTGATGTGCATCTTTCTCCCCATCTCCCCCTGCAGACAAGCATAGTCAGCCAACTCCTGAGGCACCGAGCAAATCCCATTCTGTTGAACTGCAACCAAGACAAGCCTTCAGGTACTCACAAACAGACAGTACATGCACACACACTGCCAATAATAATGAAGCTGAGAGAATGGGTTTGATCCAAAAGCAAAGCTTATTCATGACCACTAGATAAACGGGGGTTGTGGTAGCTCAGTGGTAGAGTGCACGTTTCAGAAACTGATGACCCAGATGGTAGAGGTTCGAACCCTCCATGGTAAAAATAAAATTGGTATCTTGCCCATCCCTAGTTCACAAGCACGAACACACACAGATTGATTCGAAGGTGTTGGCAATAATCAGGAGGGGCTGATTTGATTAAACTCCTCAGGCACATCGAGGAATGTCATCATGAGTCAATTGCATTATTATTTCATAATTAATAAATGAGTACAAGATGACTGGAGTGTGCTCAAGCTAACAAGGTACACCTCTGATTAAATATATTCATCATGGTCAGGCTTGATGAACGTGTTGGTTTGCAAAAAGTTTTTGTTATCTGGCAACAGTGGCATGCACTAGTTGGAAGGGAGAGTGAATAAACTGTCCATCCATCAATCAACCACCTATCCGAAGTCAGGTCATAGAGTCATACTGGAGCCAGTGCTCATTGGATGAAAGCTGGGGAAACACCCTGGACAGTTCATCATTCCATCTCATGCCTTAAATAAAGCCTCGTCTCATCACTGCAAATATAATCATGGTCTGTTGTCAGGAAGTGATGAAAGATCATGTGGCGGAGACTGGCTAACCTCTCCATGGTGGAGATGGATATCATAGCTAACTCTCTCCCAAACTCCCTATCACGGTTTGATCGCACTGCTGTCTACCTTGCACTGAACCTTAATCAATAACCCACACTAGCATAACCAGCTGAACTTGGCCAAGACCGAGAGATGGACGACTCAATCCCCCTTTTCTTCACAGAGAACCCTCCCTTTCTGCTGGGAGTGTAGCACAGATAGAGATAGAGATGGAAATGGGTGCCTGGGGGGTTGTCAGTTACTCAGAAATAAAAGACAGGATGAAGCCATTCCCTCCCCTGTGCCCTGTTAAACCTCATTACAGATACAGACAGGGGGATCTTTACTCCCCCCTTCTCTCTCAAGCACAGCTGGATCGATCCACAGTGAAATTCCCATTCTACCCCTTCTGTTGGGGCTGGGGGAATAGGACAGTGGGAAGTGTAATTTTTTAAAATATTTTCTTTGTGAATTTTTTCTTTTTATTTATGAGCATTAAAGTGACCTGGGCCACACTGTGATGTGGTATGGGGAGGGAGGGTACCCTGCTGTGTTTGAGTGTTCAGAGGCTTAAAGTTTTTTTTAATCTTAACATCTTGGTTGGTGTCTTTTTAAGGGGTGAGCTTGGAATTTTTTTCAAATAAATTCAGTTTTGAGACTCACTTACTGAGACAGTTGTCTGACAAGGAAGCTAAATCTATCAAGTAGTGTCAAAACATCTCCTTTCATACAACATCCATCTGTCTGTCCATCCATCATCGACCACTTATCAAAAATTAGGTGCATTTTTTGCCTTAAATTGAGAGAGGTCCGTTTTACATGCCATGATTAGACCCATGTTGTGGGGGTGGACATGGACTTAGATAGAGCATGGAGGATTAAGGCCGGATACCCTCCCTCCAAAGCAGACCTGTCATAAAGACATGGTTAAGCAGGTACAATTTCCTGCAAACAATTTTTGTTTTTCCTAAGATGGTGAAGTCATGACCCATGTTACTCTACCTCTGATTGCTGAACACTCACTGCCTTTGCTGGTTGGGCCTGCTAGCTGTTGGTTGGTCACAAAAGGAATGAGATTGGTTATGGTAAGAATATGAGGGTAAGCCAATCAGAGCGAGTCATCCCTTCACCATCTTGGGAAAATGATGTCACTCAAGGAAGATGGCCCTGCTCAATTCAGGTTATATAGTGATAGAACAGGTGTGCAGAGCGCAAACAAAAGAAGTCCCATTCTCCCTATAACATGTCAGTATACCTTCAGAATGATTTTGAAGCTGTTATCTTGAGTTAAAAACAAGTTGTATAATGTTGCTTTAATCGACTTAAGAGCTTCAATGCTGTGATTTCAAACTGGGTGCTGTGCAGTTATCTACATGGAGGCATGGTCTTTCTAACATTGATGTTGTGCTTTTTTTCCTCATGCTTTTTATTGATTTTATTGGGGGTCATGTTGCATCATGCTATGTCCCAGACATTGCTGCATCAGTTCCCATAGCTGACGTGCTTCTGAAGGCGGAGGAATGCTGGTTGCAGAGACTGAAAGACCCATTTGCTCCTCTGCCCTCCACTGAGCAACGCAATGATGGGGGATCACATGACCACATCACCTCTGTGAAGAATCTGTGAGTCTAGGACAGCCATGGTCTCTGTGTTACCTTGACCCCACAGAGAGTTTGTGAAGTCAAAAACATTTTTGTCACCATTCTCTTCATATCAGTTTCACCTGACTTCTTGCCATCGTCTCTGTCAAATATATGCGTGTCCCTTGTGTTTTCCTAAAATCCTCTCCAGGAACCCCTTTGGCCTGCCAATCTCCAAGCGGGATAGTCTGCTGGAGAAGTGTGCCATGTTCAGGGAGGTAGGCGGGGCGTTGAGTCGACAGCCATCCCAGGACAACGGCCTGGATGGGCCTTTTGGGTCTGGTGGCAATAAACTGGAACAGGTAAGAAAGGATGACACATTTACATCCCAAGGAACATATGTCACTGATTCATGGTGCATCCTTGGGCATGTGATCATTTGGAGACTTCGAATGGGCATTTTGGAGCTCTGCCTATGCATATCCATAGTCAAAAGGATTTACTCATAAAACTGTGCTATATTATCATATTTGAAAACACAACTAGTTAGACTTATTACAGTAGCTCCTTTGAGACATAACTCAAGTGAAGAAACTTGAGGAAGTTATGTTGACTCAAATAACGATCTTTGCTATGGTTGAAGATAAGACTCCATTTACACAGTTTTGAGTTTCTGTCATTCCACATCAGTGATACTGCTGGTTAAACTTGACACTTTATGAACAAACAGAAAAATGCTGGCTTTCTGGAGACACCGTGATTATTAAAATATTCAAAATTGTTCAAGAATAAAAACCATTTTGGTTTGGGCCTGTCATCTCCGTCCCTTGGCTCGGAAATCCGATTTCCTCTTCATGGGTTAAAACAGAGTTCACATTTTTGTCAAAATGTTCACTTGATGTGCATATTGCACTGAGAGTAAGGATTATTTATACACTTAGCAGCAGGTAAACATTCCAGACTGTGTCCCCTTGGGTTTTTTTTTGGGGGGGGTTGTTCTTTATTTTGCACACAACAGAAACCATCCACTTGCACTATGTAAAACTCCCATAGGTGCACAGTTACAGACAGGTTTTGGTATCTTGCATGAATGATGTTCCACATTTTCCATTCTAAAAACTGCAGTTTGGTTTGCAGGTAAAACTGATGCCCCCAGCACCCAATGACGACCTGGCGTCCCTCAGTGAGCTGACTGACAGCAGCCTGCTCTACGAAATGCAGAAACGCTTCGGCAACGATCAGATCTACGTAAGAATATTTGTCTTCCTATTTCTTTTGGACACAACCATACCGTAGGCAAAGACAAACACTGCGACTCCACATTGGAGCTACGTGGCACACTATAGCACACACCAAAATCCAGAAGAATGACCAGACACGGAAAATGGTCTCTCTTTCTCTCTGGGGTATCTCGGCTACTGTACATGTTTACTCCCTCCTTTTGGGATTAGTGTGTGATGTTTGTGAGTTCACACATACTCTGCACCCAAGAGACTCAATTGAGCAGAGCACAGGCATTCGCTTTGACACACAAGTTCTAGATACTGTTATACACACACTCCCAGAAAGGGGGATGGTTGGTGCCAGGATGTTGGAATAGACTGTTCAGTGTTCTTGGGCTGTAATCACATTGGAAACAGTTTTGGCAGCAGGAGTGCCATTTCACAATTGTTTCTGTGGCTTTGGAGGATTTTGCTTGCCGTTTGTGTGCCCAGTGCACTTTGCAGTTTTTGTTGGTTGAAACACTTTGGTTGAAAAATGTTCATCTCTGAGCAGAAAAACCAGTGTCATCACCACTTTTGCTCTGTTTTCCATTCGAAGAAAGAGAAGAAGATTTATTTATTTGTCACTATACATTCATAAAACAGGTGTGGCATCTGGTGGTCATCTGGCAATCAGAAGGTTGAAGGTTCTATCCCAGCATCTTTGAACAAGACACTGTTCCCTTTACTGCTCTGCCCTGTGATGGACTGACAACCTGTACAGGATGTTACCCCACCTTTCACCCAGTAAGGACTAAAATAGGCTCCATCTCCCCCACGACCTCATTTCGGATAAGCAGTTGACGATGGATGGATGGATAGAGGGACATTCACACAATGGAATTCGTTTTCTGCATTTAACTCATGCTATTGTAGGTCCTGGTTTCGAGTACCAGGCTGTCCCAGCTCCTTTCTGTGTTCCATGGAGTTTCCATGTTCTCCCCATGTCTATGTGAGTTTTCTCCAGGTTCTCCAGTTTCTTCCTTTCCACCATCAAAAAGACATGCATGTTAGGGTTAATACTCCTGGCCATGCCCCTGAGCAAGACAATAGGAAAAAGAGTTGGAGTTTGTCCCCTGGTGCTGCTGCTGCTCACTGCTATTATACAAAAGGATAGGTTAAATGTAGAGGATAAATTCCAACAATCCTCTATTGGCTCATTTAGCTAGTTTTGTAAGTGCTGTTTCAGCTAAGTGGTAAAGTGCACACTTCAGTAACTGATGAGCCAGAGGCAATGTGTTGGAACCCACCCTGGGTTGTCAGGAAGGGCACCTGGTCTTAATTCCCCAAGCTCCATCTTATTCCATGTCCACCCCTAGAATGTGTTGACTAATCATGACCTGTCTTAAAAACTCCAAAACACACACAAAATTACATCCACAAGCCCAAAACTGGTGACCGTTTCACCAAGTTGTATCAAAACCATTTTGATAGAGTAGAAAGAAAAATCCATAAGTATATTCAGGAGTAGAAAGCCTCATCTCTTACTGTTGCTTTTCATCCATTAAACTCCTTTCATTCTCTCCCCTCCTTTAAATGTCTAGCCTGGTGCACACCTCTCCTCAGGGGGCTGAGCTCCATAAAGACTGGTGCCAGATCAATGCAGAGACGCCAAGTGCATTCTCTCTTGTGTAGAGAGGTTCAAATAGTCTGTCATTATGGAAGCCCAGATGGGTGACAGACAGTACAATTAAGCTAGGCCCAGGCAGGAGATGAGGTAAGATGTCAGGGTGGACAGACATGACGAAGAAATAGAACAGTAACTCCACACTTACGCTAAATATCCTTTCTGAGTTTAAACTGGAATTTATGGCTCCGTTTCAATGGATGATAACAGTCCTCGAAGAATTATTGCAAGCAGCAACATGGTGGTGCAGTGCGTAGCACTGTTGCCTCACGAATCCCGCACCAGATCCTTTCTGTGCACATTGTCCTCATGTCTGAGTAGGTTTTCCTCTGGATGCTCTGGTTTCCTCTCACTATCAATAAAATACATGCAGGGATTGCAGATGCATACTAGTTTGCAGCTATAATCTGGTGCAGCGCAACAACTGGTGACATTAATGCTGGTGATATTAATGCCCCTGCTGGTTGACCTGTGCCATTGCCATGCAGTCCTGAAATGCTTTTACATGTCCAAGTACTTTTACCCTGAAACATGTTCATCCATCCATCCATCTATTTATCCATCATCAGCTGCTTACCTGAAGTCAGGTCATGGAGTCATTGCTGGAGGCTTACCCAGGGTTCATTGGACAAAAGGCAGGGAAAGACCCCGGACAGGTACCATTTCATCTCAGGGCTTGAGTAGTTAGTGGTTCAGTCTCTGGCTCAAGGACGCTATGACAATTTGACACACTTTCTGCAGGGGGCAGTGCTCAAACCACCAATCTTCTGTTTACTAGATGACGAACCTACCTGACCTTTGCTGCCCCTATTTAAATGAAATCTGGTTCACAAACACACCCACAATCAATAAATCTTTCTCTCTGGACATGGAATGTGCAATCATCAAGTGCTGACCGTTTCATTTGTCCAGGCTTTTTTTGTCATTATTCCCTTATAGATACCACTATATTCTAATGCTATTATACTGCTTGGACACATACATGTGTGGTCTGATTGTCCGTGGTGTGGGTGGGGTTTGGTCCTGTAAGCATTCTTGCAGGCATTCTTACAGGTATGTTGGAATAGATGCCCCCCC
>OMLC01001117.1:0-12953 GCA_900302585.1 Regalecus glesne
GGCTTGTTCCCGACCGGATCTCATGAGTATGAGGTGTTCCGGTTCGCCCTCGCGCGCCACCAGGACATCCCCAAGCTCGTGCCGCAGGTGGACATGGTGGACACGAGCAGCAGCTTCGCTATGACGTACGCCTGTAAGTTCCTTTGATCTTCCCGCCAACCCTGCAGTACAGTGATTTAATTCTTTTTTCCAGGGGGGGGCTGTCGTATGTGGCCATGCTGTTTGATTGTTATGCTTGCTACGCATCATTTTTGCACTTATTAAATTTCAGATCTCAATGCCAAAAGACTAAGATAGTCTAGCCATCCATCCACCCAATGTCAACTGCATAAATGAAGCAGGGTCACGGAGTCATGCTGGAGTCTTATCGTAGCACTCGTTGGGAGACAGACAGGGAAGCCCCCTACCATTCCATCATAGGGCATGAGCAGTCAGGGGTTCAATGTTCTGCTCAAGGACACATAGATACGCTTTCTGCAAGGGCTGGGGATCGAATCACCGATCTCCCAATTACTAGAGGACCTTCCTACCTCCTGATCTATGACACCCCCTAAAATAATTTGTTGTCTAAAATTAGCCCATTTCCCCTATTTAACCTGGTAAAATATGACTTTTGGGATCTCAAAATAGAGAGCTGTTTTACATGCCACAATTAGTCCCCAGATTGTAGGGGTGAACATGGATTTAGATGGAGCTTGGGGGGGATTATCTCTGTATGCCCTTCCTGACACCATGCAGTAGGTTTGAACCTGCTCCCTTTGGGTCATCAGTTCCCGAAGTACACACTCGATTACTGAGCTTCTGTGGCCACAATATGCAATCTCAAAATGACAGGTAGATGAGAAAATGGTAGATTTGTGAAATTAAAAGCAGGGAAGTGTTAAAGTGACATTAAGTATCCAATCGGGTGAATAATGTTGCTACAAAATCAAAAGAACTTTGTGGAACATTTTGAGGTAATTGGTGTGATTTGAAGGGCAATTATCCCAGTCATACAATTGTCATCATGCACTGAAAGTAAATTGCACTACATTGAAGAATAACTTATTTTTTAACTAACTTTTGGCTAAAATTGCTTGCTAGCCATAGTTTAGATAGTCCGCTAGGTGATGGAACTAGCACAGAATATAAAAAGATCTGTTTACTCAATAGGCTATCAATCAACCCATCCATCCATTGTCAATCGCTTGTCCAAAGTCAGGTTGCAGGGGAACTGAACCCTAGCTCGGTTCTCGTTGGGCGAAAGGCAGGGTTACACCAAGAAAGGCTGTCAATCCATCACAGGACAGAGCAATTAGGGGAACAGTGTCTTGCTCAAGGACACTTTGATACACTTTTCTGTAGTTGAGGTAATCAAACCTAGGACCTTCCAATCGCCAGACGTCCACTCTACTCACTGAGCCATGCCAATCCTAAAAGTACACAGTACAACCTGTCCACAGAAAAGAAAAAATATACAGGAAGTACTTTTTTCAAAATTGTCTGGTGACATGATAGAAGTTGAAAGAAATCAAATTCACCGAGTCCTTAGACTTGGTTGGACATAATAACAGTGGTGCTTCACATCTATGGTACTATTTGACATTGTGAATGTTAGTAATTATAGTTTTATTTTGGCTGTGAGATACGGTTTACATATTCTATTTATTTGGTAAGGCTATGTGAATACAAGATTGAAATATGCGGCTGCTTTGTCTTGGGGTGGCACCTTTGGAAGCCCTTTATGTATATCAATATCCAGAACTAAAAAAGGTCATGTTAGCACCAGTGTTATTGGTGCAAACGGTGGCTGTAGAGCTGGCGTTCTGCTCCTCTTCTTCTTCTATAATGGCTTAAAGGTTAATACTAACACCCCACAGCACTGAAAGCCCTTTTATCTGGACTTAACTTTTCTCCCCATATCTGTGTTATTTTAAGATCTATCCAAAAACATGTGTATTAGTGTGAGTTGGGAACTCTCAGATGTGAATGATTGTGTGTGTTGGCCCTAAGATAGATAGGCCCCTGTCCAGTGTGTCTCCCTACCCTCTGCTTAATGTTTGTAAGCGTGAGCTTCAGCCCTTTATGCCCTTGAGTCAGATTAAGCATTTATGGACCGTAAATTCAAGATTCAAGAACTTTATCAGTATTGTGCAAGCACAACAAAATCGCAAATGTATCTGCCTCAAATGGTGCATATGGAGAATAAAAATACAGAAGAGATAAGACATACAGAATATCAGTGATGAAAAGCTGCTGACTCCAAACAATGAATACAAAATGATAGCAATATAAACAACAGCCAGTGATAAAATTCAATACAACCTATGAGGTCTAAAACCATCATCAGTAAAAACATAGTAAGGGTGTGGTGGACAGATTAGGAGGCTTAAAGGGAGAGAGGTCTGTGCCGTGTATCACAAATGATTCCCATGTTATAGGGGCTGAACTGTGAGCTTCGTCTTTCGGCCCATTCCCTGTTTTTCAGGGATGACCACAATGGTGGTCTGGTCAATCTGTATGCTGACTAGGCTAAATGTTAAATTGGATGCCTGGGGGTGGACTTTGAGCAAATATAGCAAATGTTGCACAACCAAAGGTGGTAGCACCTCAGTCTCGTCAGACTGAGGAGATGTCTGAGTGAACCGTTGTATTAAGTGGCCGCATTAATGTTACCACTTTTACATAAGTGCATGTTGAACTGTATTATTAATTTTTACATAGGCAGCGTTTGTGAGGAGGAAGAGGGGCATTATCCTCCTAGTGGATTAAATGTGTCACTACATTGGGGCTAAATAGGCCCAATAGAATGTTTCTTACGTATAATTTTTTTGATATCTAATGCTTTACAATGAAATGATAGTAAGAAATATATCTGAATTGTGTTTGGTGGGCTTGAGTTGGGTGCTGATGTGTGAAAGCCAAATATGTATCTTGGTAATCCTTTGTGTGACATAAGGCAAAGTGGTCTGATTAGACACTGGTTTGATGCACTGTGTGATTTGACTTCATGGCAAGCTTGTCACCTTTTTTCTATGCTACTGTATGTATATACGCAACACAGTCTGTGTACTGTAGGGCAAAAATGTTTGGTAGTGCTTTTTGTAGCAATTATTTCCGTTTTGGTTGCCAGCTTGAAACAGCATCAGCAAACATTTTAGTTTTATTATTACTGTTTAGAAGAATCTCCATTAATTTTTTTCTTGGAGGGTTCAACCAAATGCAAGTATACCTTTCACCTAGTATCAATAAAAATGGTTAAACAGTAAAATGGTTTAGTAGACCATGATGAGCATGCCGTAAAGTGTAAGGCATTTATATATCAACCGGATGTCTTGCCACTGTTTGTGTTGCAGATGTCTGAAAAAATCTCTAGTGAAGATTTAATGTATCATAATCCCAGCCATGATTAATCTGCTTTGTGATGTTAATTATATTGCTGGATTCATAGAGCAAGGGGATTAATGGCACATTTTGTGGCTTTACCATGACAATGGCTTAAGATGTTTTTCTTTTTTTAAACCAGTGCGGTTTTAACTATTGGTATTATTTACTTATATTTATGGCAGATGGAGCTTCTATCACAGCATATTCCTAAAACCATTGATAATACATTTATAATATCTGGGTTATTTCTCTAAGACCCACACAAGTCTGTTTTGTGTGAAAATGCTGCAGAGTATGGTTGGATGTATGTAACCTCTGCTGTCATATCGATTTATCTGTCTGTCTGTCCATCTGTCTGTTTTTCCTGTCTATCTGACAATCTGTTTCTTGTTCAGTCTATATAATCTCCCAGCTTTCCTTCTTTCTTACTCACTTTAACTCATCTCTGTTGGATCCAGAAACCCAGTGCTGTTGTTTTAGAAGGTACAAACCAGAGACAGGTAGGGCAGGGGCCCCACTAACATATCCAATCAAACTATAGTATTAAAAGATGGATTGTCTCTAAGTCTCATATCATGCTAATACTCCTTAAATACAGAGCCCATATCCCCAGCCAGACTAGAAGTTCAGATAAAACCGTCAGGCACATATAAATTTACCTAGAAACTGCAGGCTGTAAGTATCAGCATTAAAAAAAGTAGACATATAATTTTAAATATGGTAGATGACAGACACTGCCAATCACTCTACCTTTAGGAAGAAGACTTCACATATCATTTTACATGTGAACAGCAGACTGCATGTTACTCTGTGCAGACATTAGAGTACACATTTCACTCGGCATTAAGACAGCAGAATAGTCATGTCCCTTCATATAGACAGCAGGGAGTAGATATCCTTCCACATAAAGACAGTAGATGTTACATTGCTACATATCAGGGATATGGTGCTGTACTTTTGGATGAGGAGATTCTACTGAACAGGATTAGATGCATGAAATCAGTTATGAGTTTTGTGGAGTGTGAATCAGTGTACAGCTGTGTCCTAGCTGCATACAGCTATATCAGCCTGCACCCATACGGTGACACATCTGTTATATAGTGGAGCCTCATCTACTGTGTCCCACTGTGCCATGAGGGTATATATTTCATTGTGGCATGGATATCCCATGGGCATGAATTCACTAACCATAGCAATGTGTGTGTCATATAGCTGTACAGGGAACTACAGGGGGATGAAATCCCTAACATTATTAGTGTTAGCGTAATGCTCACCCACTGAGCTACAGGGAATGACTCCAAATATGTAGTGTATAGCATACTGATTACCAGACAACCACACCGTTTGGCAGCCTCCATCAGTTGGCTTGATATCATAAACCGTTTATTCTCCAGCAGCTTGATGACAGAGAAAAACAGGAACTTTTTCCAAATGTATTCAACAACTCATATGTATATTACACTTATTACTCAAAAGTGTCCTCATTGTCAGAGAGGTCCTCTGTCCATCTATATGTATCTATTTATCGATGTATAATAATGCTCAGATAGCTGGAAAATAGTAAGGTAGATAGAGAGAGACAGGGCAATAGAAAGACATGCAGTCAACGGGTCAAAGACAGTCATACAGATACACTGTTTGCCATTTACTGTCTGGGCAGGGTCAGAATATAGGAGGGGTAGGCATACAGGACTGGAAACCACCAGGGAGGAGCATTGAGAGAGTTTCAATTTTAAAAATGTTTTATTCGTAAAAAACTTACAACAAGCCATTTACAAAGAAGTGTATCATCTTCCAAACAAACTCTCAAAAGCAGAAAGAGAATCAAAAACTCAACAAGCCATTAATGCCAAAAAGCTACGGATACTTTCAGCTCCTCCAGTTAGGAGCCACCACAGCAAATCGTCAATTTCCATCTCTTCCTGTCCCCTGTGTCTTCCTCTGTCACACCAGCCATCTGCATGTCCTCCCTCACCACATCCATAAACCTCCTCTTTGGTCTTCTTCTTCTCCTCTTGCATGACCGCTCCATATTCAGCATTTTTCTCCCAGTATACCAGCATCTCTCCTAATCCTGTCCTTCTTCATCACTACCAATGCAAATCTTAAAATCCTTAACTCTGCCACTTCCAGCTCTGTATCCTGTCTTTTTTCAGTCCCACTGTCTCCACATCATACAACATAGCTGGTCTCACTACTGTCTTGTAAACCTTCCCTTTCAGTCTTTCTGGCACTCTTCTGTCACAAATCACCCCTGAAACTCTTCTCCACCCACTCCACCCTGCCTGCACTCTCTTCTTCACCTCTCTTCCACACTCCCTGTTACCTTGCACAGTTGACCCCAAGTATTTAAACTCATCCACCTTTCTCACTTCTATGCTTTGCATCCTTACCATTTTGCAGTCTCCCAGCTCATTCATGTAAATGTATTCCATCTTGCTACTACTGACTTTCATTCTTCTTTTCTCGAGTGCATACCTGAGCTCAACCTGCTCCCTACTCTCACTTCTAATCACTATGTCATCTGCAAACATCATAGTTCACGGCGACTCTTATCTTGTCCGTCACCCTGTCCATCAAGATGACTTATTGCAAGACAGATTAAAAGCAGGCATAACAGCAATGCTGACTTACATTTAGGGTGTAAGCTCTTATTCATCCTCTCCATTACCTAGCTCTCCTCGGATTCACTGAACATTGTTTTTCAATCTATACACTTCCTGTTCAGTGAAACCTTCTCTCCATTTACTGCTCATCTGTAGCCGTGCAGTTAGTGAAAAGCTCTCTGTCAGAGCAGTAATCCTCAACATTTCACTTCCTTCATGCTCTTTGTTTCCTTGTAAGAACAATTTTATTTCACCAACGCTGTAAGCTCTTTTGCTTTTACAGCCAAGAGCCTCATCATCATCAGTCGGTTCTTCTCCCTATCCACAGCAGAGTCCTCCATACTGGATCCAGACTGTCTTATCTGTTCTACTGCTCTCTGTCCTCTGGTCTTACTAGCTATCTATTACTTTGCCTGTGAATTCACACTGTTACTTTTAGGTTTCCTTTCAGATGAGTCACTCATAGCGCCTCATCTGAATATTTCCTGTCAATTTTGCTTCCTACCAACAGTACATCCTCTGGAGATCTTTCACTTGCATAGTATTTTTTTTCCGGCCTCCTGTCCCTCACCTGCCTCATTTTGTCCTCCGTCGTTCACCTGACAGTCTTGTTGTACTTTACCTATCTCCTCCAGTCTTTTTTCACCCATCTGACTCTTATTGTAGTTTATCCGTCTCCCCCTGTCCCCCCTCACCCACCTGATGCTCTTGCTGTAGTTCATCTGTCTCCTATTGTCCTCCCTCACATACTTGGCAGTTTTTGCTGTAAGTACTTTGCCTTTCTCCCCATCCCATCACACGTTCCTGGCCATCTTGTCTCATCATCCCTGTCTCATTCTGGTTCTGTTGCTCAGTTTCCCTTGTTCTACCAGGTGCCCCTCTGGTAGCCTTTACAGTACACTGTAGATAAAACAGCCTAGTATGAAAAAATATTTCCATGGGCTATCATTCAAATGAATGGTTAACATTGTCAAACAAATCCAGCCATTTTCTATATACTGTACTGTACATTGTGTATACGCTGGTTGGCTCTGTCATGTCCATCTTCCTTAGCCACGTATGGTAGTAATCTGCAAACAGTTATTTCAGCATCTCTGATGTATTCTCTGTACCATTGCACTTCATTGCTGTGGTATTGCACTGATTCTGATTCTTCTGATTCTAGACCTAACCATATCAATCAGACTTACATGTCTAACCATGACCATTGCTGTAACCTTAACCTTAACATAACTCAAACCATTAAACCTGAAATAACCCCCTTAAAGAAGTGAAGAATGTCACTGTGACATTTATCAGTGGCAATTTCTCCTTGAAAGACTCACTCTTGTGGTTGAACATTCAAGTTGTTCCTCACAAACAAAATAAAAATCTCTATTTGTATGCCACTTTTCCAAACAAGTATTACAAAGTGCTTCAAAAAGCAATAAAAAGAGACCATGAAGAAGAGGTGATAAAATCCACTAGAGACAAATAAAACCAATACAATAAAATCCACTCAAAATTGATACAAGATTAAATAGATAAACCAAATAATCCACACAGAAAAATAGATGTATGTGTAGAGCCATACACAAGCCCACACCGACATAACATTGGTACAATTTAAAAGAATGCCATTATGGAATATTAGCTTTTTTAAACTGTTTTCAAAAGTTGACACATATATCAACAGTCTGATCTCTATTGCAAGGTCATTTCAGAGTTTATTGGCAGAACATAGACAAGACGTCACATGCACACAACTCATTAGCATATATGCTATCATTTGTTAATTTATATAGACATACATTGATGAGCCAAAAAAAATATTCGGACCTGTCTAAAAAGCCATTGATCCTCCATGTTCTACCCAAAAAGTTCTGACTCATTGAGGCATGAACTCTGCAAGACCCCTCAAAGTGTCCTGTGGTATCTGGCAGCAAAACATTAGTAGCAGATCCTCCAAGTCCTCTACACATATGCACATAAACTACACAAAGATACATACATGAAAATATTGGTATACATACATGCATACCCACACAGACAATTTGTATACACCCACATGCACAGATGCACACATTGCTTTCCATTCATTTGCATGTATTGTGATGAATTCCATCATCTATATTCAGACACTTGGAAAATTCCCCATCTCGTTATAGTCATGCCAATGGCCCAGTTTTATTAAATACTGCACTAATACAATTAAACATAGGTTTTCCTAGGTCTAAGGATCCTTTATGTAATGGTTTAAGTCCAAGTATGCAAATTTGCTGTGTTCAAAAGTGTTCATGCATCACAACTGAGCAAGACTGTCCTTATCACCTGAGACTTAGAAAATGATGCCCTGAAGGTGTGTGTACTTTTATTTGGAAGGTGTATGTGTGTTGGTTGTGGGGGTGGGGACGGTAGACTCAAGTAGGAAGCCGGGGTGGAGCAACTGCTCCTTTGTGCTTGTTATCCAAGCGATATAATTTCTGAGCTCATAATTACAGATATTCACTGTACTAAAGACTTCAAAAGACTTATTACTTTTGGTGTTTAGGTACATTGTGAATACAGACACACGAAGAAATAGCAGTAGAAAGAACAGTCTGGTAAAGTAATAACCCAAATAGGAACAGATAGTGCTATGAGCTGCACCAGAATCGTAGCTAGACCCAAAATAATACCAACATCCAACACTTTTAGAAAATAAAATGGATTTTAGAAGAAATTAATTCCTGCCATCTCATGCTTGAAGACAATACGCCTTGAATGCATATGACTATTCACAATGTGATTGTGTTTTTTCAGATTAGCTTCCATGATTAGAGAACTATGGGCCGCAGTTGGTCAGTGGTTAGAGCACTCTCTTTGGGAACTGATTAGTCAGAGGGAGGGGTTTCGAACCCACTGCAGGGCATCAGGAAGGACATCTGGCTTCAAGCTCCATCTAATTCCATGTCCACCCCCACAATCTGGGGGCTAATCATGATACGTAAAACGGGCCTCTCATTCATGATTGGAGAAATCAGATGACTGTAACTCATGCGCTAATCAATAACCTATCATTCCCTCCTTGCTTGCTTGTGTGAAGACAAACTCTACCTTGAATGATTCTGTGATTAAACTTGGCAGCATATGCATTGTTGGTTTAACATACAAAAAGCTTCAGTTTTATTTTAAATTCGGAACAGACATTTAGACGTCAAGATGACTCCTCCAACTGGACTCGGGACAAATCATTTGAAAACCACTCTGCCTGATTTAATAACAATATCTCATAAACGGGTAGTGTTTTTGTCTACCAAGCAGGGAGGATTTGTTCACATTCATCATACATGTAGAGTGAACATTTGCAAGAACACACACAAGGGATATAATGTTTAAGAAGTTTACTGAGGTGGAGCTTCACCAAAACCAACCACTGGGTAGGCCCTTTAATGAAACCAGCAAGATCTCTTTAAACTGATACAGTCAAATTGAATTGAGACGGAGAGAAAAGGAGACAGAGGGGAAGGCATGGTTTATGTTTAATAGAGCATGCAGCAAGGGTTATGTACAGTGCCAACCTCAATCTGACCCTGTGGTGAACAAGCAGTTGTCTCTGCTCCTTAGGTCATGCATTCACACACTGTTCTATATTATGGAGGACACCAAGACTGCTGAGCCCTTGCCTTGAGGGCATACAACACAGAAGGGTCCTAAACAAAAGTCAATGACACCTGACAGGCTGGGATTTGGCAATGCCATTTTAAAGCCCTTTTCTTGATTGGCATCCTCTCAAACTCATCTTAATGAGGAAATCATTGATGATCGCAAGGCTTGTGAGCAGATGACTCAAGGTTGTTTGCTGAAATTTTGGCTTTTTATTCTTGGAGGGGATAGTTCAGTGGTAGAATGTGCACTTTGGCAACTCCTGAGTCAGATGTCATATGTTTTAACCCACCACATGCTGTCAGGAAGGGCATCCAGTCTTAATCCTCCATGCTCCATCTAAGTCTGTGTTCGCCACCACAACATGGGACTTATTGTGACGTGTAAGAATGGCTCTTACATTCTTGGGTTCAACTGCTGTACTTTAAAAAAAAAGCTTTTGTAATTTGGCAAAAAGACATCAGGAACACAGTAGTGGCAGATTTCCCTGTTTAACTCAGCATGAAATACTAAACATTGGTGTTGGCTTGTGAAGATTTTAACTAGAATGTAATTTTTTTTCTTGACTCCACTTGTCACCTTTAACTCTCAGTTAGATCAGGGAGGATATTTGTAGAGCATCTTGCCAGACTGATGACATATCAGTGCACATATGCACATGTTCAGGAGATCTTGAAGGTAAAAATGCTGATATGAGTTGTCTGATTTGATCATTTTGGTTGAAATGGTTGCACATTGAACATTTGTCATGCATCTATTTTATGGGAACCCAAGTTTAACTTTTTCATATAACTAGACACTGAGATCCTAAAACATTTAGAACAAAATTAACCTGGTAAGTTGGAATACATCCTGAGCCTGTTGATTAGAGGACAGGCTGTTATCTGCATAATGTCTGCTTATCATGTATCTTCTGGTTCTGCCTTGTTACCTTACTACGAGGCATGTCAGGTTTATCTTCCCCTAATCTGAAACAACGTCAAGTATGTTAAATTAGTTTTTATTTTTATGTTTTTTTATTATTAAATGACAATGTTATGTCTGAAGAATTAAACATTTCAGAGTCAGACTCACAAATTATGGTAAATATGCAGTGGTCACATTGAAAGCATGCATCCATCCATCCAATGTAAATTAAATTGGGCCCATCAGTCACATATGACACACCGAAAATATTTTAGAAAATTTAGAAAACAAAAACTAACAAGGTAACTTAATAGAGATTTGTATCTATTTATTTCATTTATTCAAAGGCTAATTGGGAAATGGCTGTATGGATGCTGGTTGGTCATTCAAATAAGTTTGTAATGCAAGAGGTTTATATTTTTGCTCCAAATGTTCAATTATCTAATTTGAAATACCGGTTCCTGTAAGAGGTGTTGCAGGTTTAACATTAATGTAATACTTTTAACTAGAGAACAGGGATATGAAGCCTCCTGGATCCTCTTTTAACACCACCTTTCTTTCCCTCATTTCATCGATTTCTTAGGGGGGAGTAGAGGGGATGATAAATACTGTGTTATCATGGATTAACCTGGGGCAGTGGGTGAGTATTATACAAGGGTGGTACAACAGTGTTGTGTTGAATGAACCACAGTGTTGACAGCTGCCTCGTATCCCATAATAACTAATCAGAAATTATTTTTCCAATGGAGCGATTCAATTTAAAGGCCACATAGATCTGACAAAATTACCTATTCTGTTTTTATTGAGCATCATCATACTTATTGCAGTGGTAGAGTATGTGCTTCGGGAACTTAGAAACCAGAGGTAATGATTTTGAACCAACCATGGGATGTCAAGTAGGGCCTAAATCCCTAAGCCCCATCCAAGTTCATGTCCACCTCCACAACGTGGGGACTAATCACGAGATGTGAAAAACAGACTTCTAATCATACATATTTCCAAAAATGTATTGCAACGTTAGATTTTTTTCCAATGTTGTTCTGCCCTAGTACTAATGCCAAGGCCTATCACTTAAGTTATAAAAAGGGCTGAACCTTCAACTGTAGTAGTCTGAATGCCATTTTCTGTCCATTAAACTACACAAACACAGAGATAACAAAACACACAACTCTGGCAATGTGTGGAACATTTTCTACTTTTTACCTACATAGACAATGGAACCATCAACGTCAAGTATGGCAAACCAATGTTGTTATTTTTTATCTAGGTTTATTCCCAGCCCTCTGGCTTAAGAGGGGTTCTGTTTTTACATGAGATTGATGGAGGAAGATGGAGAGGAGTTCCGTGGGAGTGAGCAGGGCTGTTGAATGTGTCTCCTTAGTCTGGCTGCCAAAATCTCCCTTATCACAACCTCACAGACTAGGAATACACTAAGAGGGAACAAGATTGCCCTGGCCCATGTTAAGTTATTCTGTGTATTGTCATTAAAAACAAAGCAATGCATTTGTGATACAGGCAAGGGCCCAGCATATGGGTGAAGGGAGGGAAAGGGGTGGAGGAAATGAGTGAGAGAGACTCGTGGCATTTGTTTGATTTGCTCATGGCATTTTTTGTGAAGAGCATCAGCCAGCATGTTAAATTAGTTTGATGTAAATGATGAGCTGCAGTGAGAAAATTTTCCTTTTTTTCATTATCAGCAGTTATCCAAATAACAGTAGAGAGCAAGAAACAGAAAGGAGATCCTGAAGCCAAGAGAAGGGAATTTCTCAATTTAACAGTCAAGACAGATGCAGCATCAGGTGCAAGTAGAGACAGGAGTCGGGGGGAAAGGAAGGCAGATAAGAGAGGAAGAGAGGGCATAAATCAGAGGGGATTTTGATTTATGGAATATCAGTTATTTTATTGCCTCAAGTTATCCTAGAGATAGAAAACAGACGTTTTTTGACAGGGATGTGAACCCAGACACTTCAGCAGAGGAGCAAGATGAGCCTTACGGGAATATTTAAAACCTGAGGAATAAATTATGAAAATAAATGACAAGTATGACTAGACCCTAAACCCCCCCAGGGAAAAAAAAGTCAAACGAGGCGTTTTACTCATTTCTGAGCCAGCAGAGAGCAGCGCTTTAAGCACAGACTCTTACCAGAAAGACTGGATTGGGACTGAGGATGTGACCCAAGGCTCCTGGGGCTTTGTGTGTGTCCAGCTGCACCACCACAAACCCCCTTTCAGTGGGCAGCTCTGTGTGTGTGCTTGTGTACTAGGTTTGTCTAAATGTCCCCACAAGGATACAAAAACCTTAAACCACCTACCTTATGGGGACATTTTATTGGTCCCAATGAAGAAAAGGGTCTATTTTAGGGTCTGCAGTTAGGTTTAGGGTTAAACTTAGTGTAAGGGTAAATGTTAGACATTCAGTTATGATGATTGAGGTTGAGGTTAAGGGCTAGG
>OMLC01001127.1:0-13223 GCA_900302585.1 Regalecus glesne
ACGATAAAAAAAAGTCGAATCGATGAATTGAACCCATGAACTCATCTGTCATGGAAAACGCAAACAAAATATGCACGTTTTCCGAACCGGGACAAACCGTGTGATAATTAGAGCATCGTGTCGACTGAGAGTGCGTCCATTCTGCACAGCGCTCCCCTCCGTCTGCGGTTTTTGGTCTCGCCCAAACTTGCTCCTGATTTGAGTTCTTTCTCTATGGTATCTGGGAGCGCTCTATTGAAGGTGAAGGTCTGCCCGTCCCCTCTCAGCATTTGCTGTCAATGGCTTTCAGGACTTATTTTATTTGAATGTCTGGGCCCTTTAACAATTTGTCCAAAGCAACCGATAATGGATATTCTATGGATATTTTGGATAATACCCACCGTAGTAGCCGTTGAAGGTAAGACAGTGCTTCATTCGTTTTTATTGCCGGCTTTTTTTTTCCTGACAAAGCGCATGATGGGTTTCGCTAGCTAGCCGACCACAACACCAGACAAAGGTAACTCATGCCGTTTGTTTCTGGATGTGAATGGTGGCTGGGTTCGGAGCCCCTATGGTGCTGCCCTGGTTCCCAGTCTGTCACCGTCTACATGGGGATGATGTGGGGCAGGCACAAAACACGCTCCCTCGCATCCTCGCATACTGGCTGACGCTGTGTGTCATTAAGAGAATGGAATGGATAAACGACCCTCGGCTTCCACCGACACTGAGTTTTCTAGGTGAATAATGAATTAACAGTGTCTTTGGTGGCTGTACAGCTTGTATTTACAGCCACCGGCCAACAAAAAAACAGGGACCCCCGTACGAGGTGATGGTGACTAATGCCACTACAGCAGCTGATTCAGTGTAGTGGTCTTCCTCACCTGAACCCAGCTGTGATTTTAAAAAAAAAGAATAGTTTCCCGGCGAGGCTGTGGGCTGAGTGTGCAGACGCAAATACACAAGGCGTTCTGCGTTGACCTGTAGACACGGCTCTTCCTCACCGTCACTTGCGAGGCTAACGCAGCCTGCCTAGCGGAGGGATGATTCGCTAGCCGGTGATGGACAGGCGGGCAAGTCGGCATTGGGCTAAAAGCTCACTAAAGACAGGATGAATGAGCGGCGCGACGAGCCCGGGTGGATCTAGGTTAGGTTTTAATCAAATGCACGATGGGCAAGTGGTGTCTTATCACACCGCTCTTAGTCAGAGCTGAATTCAGCTCGCCACATGACAGGAGACGGACGCTGGATGAAGAGTGGGGGGGACGCGTCCAGCGCCTCACCCTCTTGTCTCCAGACGCGGTCCGATATGAATGAACGCGTCTTCCTCATGACCACACCGGCTCACCTTAGAAACGGTGGTAGAGACCCCACACCGGCACACAGCGTGGTCTCTAGGGCTATTTAGATTTTTTTTTCTAAGATTGCAGCTCTGAGTTAGTCGACACCTCGTGTGACAGGGTGACAGGTGTGACAAAAGGGAGAAAAAGTTCTCAAATCTAGACCTCCTGATAAATCAGGTTTATAAATGTTATGTTGCTCCGTATCCCATGTTCTTAGGTATATGAAGATGTAATCTTGTCAATACTTGTCGAGACTACTTTAAAAAATGGCTGATGTCCTTTTTAAGAACAAGTCAATTAACTATTTAACACATATTCCAGTATAGTTTAAATGTTGAATACTGTCCCAGTAGATTTAGAAATATGCACTGCAACAGTGGCACTGCCGTGAAACTGATCCACTACATAGCTTTACAAAAAGCCAAATAATTATTGTCTTTAATATTTTGGTTTATGTTGTGCAACATATGGTCTAGATTAAAGCATGATGATATGACAGAGAAATGGAAAAAAGACTATTAAATGAGCCACATTTCATCTTTGATTGTCACATCTTCAAGATTCAAGAACTTTATTGTCATTATGCAAACATAACATTGTAGATTTGTCAGTCTTAAATGGTGCATAGAGAGAATAAAAAGACAGAGATATGTGTGTGTGTACACACACACACACACACACACAGCGTCACTGCTATGCACTATAGCCATAGAATTTGATCAAATCGTTACAATAAACCCTAATTTTATGATTTATTAATATTAGTTCATAATTATTATCATTATTATTAGTAACTATTAAAATATTTGTTCGTGCAATTTACCATTTTTGGTTATGTTTGGTTGTTTCTCTGTTTTCAATACAATTTTGCTTGTAAAAACAGTGACTTTAATTTGCAGTTTGAAGTTAAGAGTTCCAAGGTCTCTCTCTGGTCATAACACCAAAGGCCAAAGGGAGCAACTATGTGGTGTGTCAAAAAGGGGGTACGTGTTCTACATGTACATCCAATTCTTCAGGGTCCATGCTCCTTTTTACATCATACACACTGGTTAATAGACATTATCATTATTTTTGCCCTCATATGAGTCTCATAGAAAGGCATTGTCTGTAAGCTGGTTTCCTAGTGTAACATATAGCAATGGACGTATTTCACTTAACTCAATGTGGCAGCAATGTCGTTGTGGTTCTTCCATTGGCAAACGATCAGTCTACGACGACTGTAACGCTATTTGTTGCTTGGTTTAGAAGGATACCACTAATTTCTAATGCTAGGATGAAGCTGTAAAATAATTTGACTGTGTAACAAAATGTGTATGTTGCAGTGGTCTCCGGCCTCCTGTATGGCGGCTACTCATTTTGATTTGGAGACGAGCAAGTCCCTTTGACGTCCAAACGCAGCCCCCTCCATTTTACCCTGCGAATCACCCTAGTCGATGGTCCAATGGCGTTCCAGGACAGGCTTACGTACGCGAAATAGAGTTGAAAAAGAGGTCACTGCATTTCTAATCTGCAAAAAAAAAAAAAAAAGAAAGAAAAGAAAGCAGCACGCCACAGAAAAGTATTGTAATGATCGTGCCAGGACGCCAGAATAACTTTCTTTTATGTTTATTGAATGAACTGAGAGCACGCCGTAAATGGCTACAGTCTGTCACTCAAGCAACACGTAAACAACCCTTATACCAGAGCCATGAAGATCGCATACCCCAGTCCCGCACCCAAAACAGTCCGTGTGGCCACAAACGTCCACACTTTTCCTGTAGGGCCGCCACTGTGTCTTTTGTTAGATTCTTTTGCCGCCAGGCGTCGCAGGTTGGACTGACGGGCCAGAGGCAGTGGGTTCGATCCCACCACAGGGTGTCAAGAAGAACATTCAACCTTAATCACTCATGGTCTATTTAGTTGCGTGTCCATCCCCACAATATGGGGGACAAATCCTGACATGTAAAAATGGGGAATGGGGGGGGGACTGCGATACTGTTTTTTCCATGAACATATTTACCTTACAAAGTGGAAACGCATGTAGTTTTAATGTTTTATGACAGTGTTCTCATGTGCTAAATACTGCTAGCTACAATATCGGTTTGCTAAGTATCAAATAAACATCAGAATTGGTATACTCTCTGCGGTACAATGGAGCCTCTTTGTCTGGCTAAAATTGCAAACTTACCAAACCCCAGGTTTGGTGATATTGTTAAGTAACTGCAGTGCTGACCGAGAATTATTGGAAATAATAGCGTCGTAGGATGTAGCCTATGGATTTTTAATTTTTTTTTGAAAGCACAGCTATAATAGTATGTTATTTTTGGTAATTAATGTTTGGGAAATTATCTACAATTGAGAGGGCTGAAGGATTAGGTTGGAGCCAATTATGATGAAATTCTGTTATTGCAGCTTTTTATCATGAGATAGATTTTCTCTCCTATTTAAAGAAAAGAACTAAAATCATGGAGTTACTCATATGAATAGTTAATTTTTCCCCCATGGGTTTCATGTCAGTGTGTTAGCCAGTTGTCTAGATTTTAGCCATCATGTCTGATCTCTCAACTTTGTGGTTACTTTACAGGCTGGGCAACCATGCCAAAATGGCGGAACAAACGCTGAAGTCTTCTGGGTGTTGTTAATATGAAAACAGGCTCACTTAAGCATCACTGGACATTGTGCCAGAGAAAGTCGTCTGGCTGTGTCAACATGAAAACACATTTGTAGACTTCCCTCTTTGCTGTAAACCTGTCATGGCCTACTCTAGTGAGAAGATGAAATTCCCCAGAGACCATTTGGCTTTTCAGATTTCTCTAGTGTTATGTTGTGGTATTACAACTTCTACAATGGTGTCATTGGGGTTGGATGTCATGATGATTCAGTACACACCTCCTCAAGGATTGTATGTGGGATGTTGTTGGGGTCCAGCTGGATGATAGATCATTTACTGATATAAGATTTAGCATTTTCTATGAGGGAAGTATAATGGGGCACAACCCAGTTGAAGCTGGTGAATTTGGATAGGATGAGATCACAGATTGAAGAAAAAAATCAGATCTGATTGCCTTTCAGTATGTGCTGCATTCCTTTAGTCGTCTCTCATGCATTCAAACCCGCTCAGTAGAAAGAAGAGCTGGCAAATGATGGCGGCGTCAATGGTTTTTATATCCATATTTTGTATCTCTATACCATTCATTCTGTAACATTTGGATTTGTATTTTGCACGTCTTTATTAGCATTCCAACCCCCTTTCTCCCATATTGTAAGGTATCCTGCCAGTTCAAGACCTAGTATGATTGTTAATGTTTTGAAAATCCTGCCAAGTTGTAAAAGGTGCTTTCATATGTAAATCTGGGGGCCGTTTTTGAACTGGAATTGTATTGACGGGGTAGAAGTGTGAGTGTAACATGGAAGCATTACGGTTTGTTGAAGAGTTAACAAAAGACAGAGGGAGGCAGACCCTGAAATGGGATTAGATAAAGGTAAAATGAGCGACCGTATACAATCTAGTGTTTTCTCAGTCCACCCAATGAGCAGATGCAGGGAGCTGGCCTGCACGCCAACTACCACAGTAGGCTTTCACAAAGAATCTGTCTCTATTCAGGCCTTAATCCATGCTGCCCAGGGCCCAGGCATTGTCACTTTGCATGCAAAATTTCAATTAGTGCTGGTACCAGTTGTTTCAGTTTAGGGAGGTGTCACATTTCAGGGACAGCTATGGCTACCTTTAGGGTAGGATTAAAGCGGATGCTGCTGACATCTTCTGGTGAAATCCAGCCAGTCAGTGTGACTTCAGAATGTCCATCGCTTAACATGGACCTAGAGAGGTTTGATGTGCATGGAGAAGGTCGGCAAGCAAGTGTAGGAAATGGCAACTTGAAAACAGGGCCATCAGGTGGTCTCAAGATGGGGCGTGTGTGTTAGCAATACTATATCCCACTCATATCGCTCACGACATCACAAATAGTTTTTTTTAGCAATTTATTGTTTATTAATAGTGTACATGATGTACGTCGAGACGAGTGCAGATTAAAAAGTTCAATCGTAAGGGGAAGTATGAACTGGTGATTTCAGCATCCCAAGAATGTTCTCCACGTGCCCTGTGTCCTCACAGTGATGTTTGTTTATTTCAGAGCAGTATATTGCTGTGCATTTTCTTGGAAGAATCAAAAATGTATGACTCAAAGGATAAATGTAGCTGGAAGACCTGGAACGGGGAGGGATCAGATTGTATTTAGTCATCAGCAGAGTGTCTTTGGTGTATTGTGCCCTTAATTTGTTTAAGCTTAAATTCCCGAACAAAGTACCTTCATGTGGCTGAAATGAGGAGAAATCACAAGAAAACGGCAGTGTTTTGAATGCCCCCCCCCTAAAAAAAAAATCTATTAACCTCTTTTTATTACGGGACTAATCTGTTTACATTTGTCAACTGAGTAGTGGAAGGTTGCTGGTATGACACTTAGTTTAATCACACTAGTTTTTTCCCAAAGCACTTTTTATTTCACTAATCTATTATGCAAATGATGTATGCAGTTAAATCCATACAGGATTAGGAGACTCCAAATAGCAGAACATTTTGAATAGTGGATGGTGTCGACAAGGCTGGAGAAATGCAACACAAGTGAACGAGCATCTGTTTCCCTCTGGCACGGGTAGTCCAGTGGTATATCCTCATCTAACATCTCCCGTCATGTCAGGGACCACACAGAGAAACGAGACCAACACAATTCCCCTAATGGCAATACCCTCACCACGTCAACTCATCTGACTTTTGTTTGTGATGAATTTCAGAAAATATGTGTAAATAATCATCAGTTTTTTGGGCTTTTTCACCTGCTTGAAGTAGCAGATGGGTAGAGTGCATTAGTCGAGGACCGTTCTGGTAGAGGGCCTGTCCCTCTCGTCCGCTACATTTCCATGCACACAGTTGCCTTGTACCATCAACATAAGGTTAAACAATTTTTATTTTTAATTTTTACAATCAACCCTTTGTTCCCCCCCAAAAACCCTCTTAAATAGGAGACATGTATAATAATAAAAAGAAAAAAACAAAACTTTCTTAACAACACTCCAGCACTCAAGCCTCTGTTCAGAAAATGGTGTATCAGTTTCTAAATGGACCGGGGTGTAGAATTTCAACTAAACCAGTTTTATGTAACACATGCGGCAGTGTGTGACATGAATAGTGAACAGATGCATTATGAGAAAATGATGTGTTCTTTTCTGAGAATCAGGTGAATTATGGGTCTTGAGTTTTATTTGTCTTGCAGTGCTTTTAAGCATAGGTGTGTTGTCCTACCCCGAGAGCTATAATCGTTCCAATCTGTGGGTGGGAAAAGCGCACGGTCAAAAAATGAGAGTCTTCGGCTAGGGCTGATCCGGCAACTTGAGCTTTTCTTTAATGTATAAGAAAATGATCAGACATCGAACAGAAGGTTTAATTCAATCCAGAATTGCTAGATGGACATATTTTCATACTTTATCACAGGATGTTTGTCTAATGAGGTTTGTTAATTTGTTTCAAATTGGTTGTTTAATTCAAAGAGAAGATAATCCAATGAGAGAAACCGAATAGTTAGATCACAGTAACTGGCCAGTTGTCATTATAGTCCTTCATAGAGCACAGTGGGCCTATCTGCAGCATTTCTTCCTGACTGGTGAAAGTTCATTTTGCATAAACAGTTGCACCAGAAACTTCTTTTTACCTCCGCATGACCTTGATGATATTTTATTCAAGGATCTAGATCAAGGATGTGTTTTTGCCCTGCCATCGTAATTAGCACATCTTAATTGGTAATCCATAGTCTCTTGGTGTGTTATGTTTATGAGGATGAGCCTGATTCTTAAACCAACTGGGAACTAAAGGCATTGATATGAATATTCCAGGGTGAATTTGATATATGATATGCACAAGCACTTGCATCCCAAAACATCTGTGCAGCATCTAATTTGCAGCTGAAATTACTTTAATTGTCTATGTAGCATTACAAAATCACAGCAATTATGTACAATCAATAGAGTTTTATAGATGTGTAGTTGTGGGTTGCCTTTGTTGTGCTTTATTGATTTGCTCTGGGGACAAGTCTGCACCGAGCCTCCGATAAGTGGTTTCATGGAAAACCTACGTTGAACCAATGAATGTGATCTTTGCTTGCGCCACATCTCTTTCCCAAATGGTGAGTCATAAGCATCACAATATGGCGTTCATAGTATTCATCTGGGCATGCAAGCTGTTGAGTCAAGATGCAGAGAGAAGGAGAGGAGGGAGGGAGAGAGAGTTTACCCTGAGAGAGGTCAGACCTTGCTTCAGAGACCCCCCCCATCCACACACACCCCAGGTACCCTGACACTGCCTTTATGAGCACACCCAGAGAACACAAACCCAGCGGATTAGTGTCTGGCTCTCAATGTCCTGGGAGCAGAGCCCATCGGCCAGGCCGAGACAAAGAAGGGCTGATTGCGTTGTCATCTACATCACAAAGGGAAGCCTTTTCCACCTGAACCACTGCCTCTGCACGATGCTGCACATCACATCTATCGGCGTCTTTGGAGACACGTGACATCTTCCTTTTGTTTTTTGTCTTTCTTTCATTACTCAATTTCTTTCTCCTTCTGTCGCTTCAACATGAGCCATATCAGCAGCAGGACCCTCCCCCTCCCTCCTCAGCAGAGACTAGCTTCCAAGCCATTACTCAGGCTGTACCAGCCCTGACCGATTTCCGTTCTGGCCAATAGTTACGTGGTTAGTACATTTCTCTTCATCTCCTGCTTGTTCCTGGGTAAACTGATGCATCCGTCTCCATCTTCCCTTCGTTTGTCTGGCTGTCTAGCCGCAGTAAGTTACTTTCCCCAGCCAACACGCAGGCCATAGATAAAATCCTCGTCACCTGCTGTCGGACCCCCAATAGGTCTGTCGGGGTCCCTTGGACACAGTGAGTGGCCCAGCTAAAGATACTACTAGCAGGGAAACGATTTTGTAATCCGGTTCGTCAATGTAGCAAGTGGGAAGTGGTGCTCCATAACAGATGAGAGCTCTCTTGTGGCCGGGGCGGTTCCAGTCTTGCATATTTTATCATCAGAATGCATACGGATCCACATCCATAAGCATGAAAAAATACATTATTTGTAGACAAAGACAGGTAAAAGCAGCTTCAGGCATGATAACCAAAACTAAAAGATATATTTTTTGTCTTATTTCATTATGAATAAAAATTCTTGAGATTGAATAGGACATGGTGCTTTGAAGCAGGGTAGCAAGGGAGAATAGGCCGAGAGAGGGGGAGAATGACTTCTCACCGTACGGTGATAGTCGGGGTTTTTACTCTACCTAATTGCATTAGCTTAGGATATCGGGAATTAAAGTCAGAGAGTTAACCCATTTGGCTGTTGGCTGTGACTTTTTCCACTTGGAGACTAATCTTGTGTTTTCTGAGATTAATGCTGAAACGGTAGACATCAGTTGCTGAAGCTTTCAGGCCCTGATGTGGGAGAGGCAGAGTCGGATAGGCCTCACTGAGCTTGGTGAAATATAGCCTAGACAATGGACACCAACCTCCAGCCTGGGCTGAAGCTGCGTGAGGTTACAGGTATCCATATCCATGCTTGTTGATGAAGATCAGTCTCTAACGATTAATTCTGATTACCTGGGGTGGTGGTGAGTAGCTCAAGATAAGACCCCCATTTTTGTTATACAGCTTAAAGGCAAGTTTATTTGTAGAATATTGTCACTGTTGAGTGAAAACCACATATCTGCAAAGCTGCTAACTTTACAGGCAGATAGAACCAATATTACAATTTCACCATCTTGAAATCAAACTACATTTTGCTGGCTTTGCAAAGCACTTTTCATCATTCTTGAGAACATAATGGAGTTCGCAAGCTTTAAGGGGAACTTGTACATTCAGTTTATGTTGGATAATAGCTCTGTAGCTAGGGTGGTCATCTAGTAATAAAAGATGGTGGTTCGATTCCTAGTCCTGCAGAAAGCATGTCGAGATGTCCTTGAGCAAGACACTGAACCCCAAACTGCTCCCCGATCACCACATGACAGCTTCTCACTGCTCCTATATAATAACATAGGTTAAATGCAGAGAATTGTGAATTTCCCTTTGTGGGACTGATAAGGGTAAAGATATCATTATTAATAGAAAACTGGCACAATTGATTTTCACCGTACAGGATGTAAGTGAGCCATCTTTATCAGAACCATTTAAATAGGTGTTTTTTATATCCATCCATCCATTTTCTACCGCTTTACCGAAACCAGGCCGTGGGGGACCTGGAGCCTATCACAGTTCTCATTGGGTGAAAGGCGGGGTTCACCCTTGAAGGGTCACCAGTCTATCACAGGAGAGAGCAGTTAGGGGAACAGTGTCTTGCTCAAGGACACTTTGACACGCTTCTCTACAGGACAGGGAATCGACCACTAATCAACTAATTTATTTATATGTATACATATATATATATATATATATATAATATATATGTGTGTGTGTGTGTGTATATATATGTGTGTGTATTTAGTGTTTGAGAGAGAGAGAGAGATTTAACGGTTGTGATTGATTTTTCACAATAAGCCTGAGAATGTGCTGTTTTACAGCCTGCTGTATGTAATATGTCACCTTGCAGTGGCGTATTCTTACACTACAGCATTACTCTTCATTCACACCAGGCACCCAGCCCACCTGGCTGACTGACCTGAATTCTTCTCTCGATGAGTAAGGTGCTGCGATTCTAATTCAGCGACAAATGCCAGAGTAGGTGTGAGCGTATAAACATTTCTGTAATCACGTGGAGGGCTAAGGGGATTGGTATGTCAAAGGTAAGGGCCATTGAGAGAGGAGTGTAAATGCACGTCTTAGTGTTCAATGGGCTGTAGTCCAATTACTGAGGACCATGTTAAACCATGGGTGCAGACTTAAACCCGGTAAGCACACGAGGAGTTGTCAGATTACCTGAGGATGGCAGGTGATGCATGGTGGACGTTACAGGGGTTTTACCCTGAAGGTTTGCAAAGGTTTCTAATCCGCCCTGATTGAGTTCCTAGATCGGTTGAGGGTTTAAGACGTTTCGCTGACAGCGAGCGATCCCAGTGTGCTTGTAACTGGTGATCACACAAGTTGTTTACAACAGTTTTAGCCTCTAGATTCTTCCTTGCTTATTTTTTCACTTTTTTAAGAACTGCCCTTTGGAAGAACTTCACACTGTCAGGAACTAATTCTTTTTGACTGTAGCCTGGAACTAACCCAGCCAGCTACATACCATTCTGCCTCATTGGTCTACACAGATGCTGAAATATCGAAAAGATACTCCCGTGTCATTTTTAACCGAGAGGTCAGTTTTTACATGTCATGATTAATCTCTGTGTTGTGGAGGTGGACACGGAGCTAGATAGAGCACAGGGGATTGAGGCTGGACGCCCTTCCTGACGTCCTGTGGTGGGTTTGAACCCGAAACATCTGGCTCATTATTTCTGGAAGCGGGTGCTCTACCACTGAGCTACTGTGGCTACCCCCGGTTCTCTTTTTACTATTCTACATTAATGAAACTTTACTTTGTAATGAATTTTCATTTGATTCTCCAATGGATAGATATGAATATTATCTACGATAGCGTAACTACTGATAAACTGATACGTTCACAATGACCTCCTGTGTTCAGCCACAGGCAGAGCTCTATCAAGCTTTCCAAGCATGTGTCAAGTTTAAACAACAAATAGACTCAATCTTTTGCAGGACTGAAAGAAACTCTTCTGCAGGATTTTAATTTCTATGTACAGATTTGATCGTTTCCCCTTGTTTTTAAAACGGCAGCATCATTATTTACTTTAGCAGTGGGCTGGGGTAGTTAGATTTTGTTTCTGCTGATAGGTCTTGTCTCACGCCGGTCTCATCAATCAGCACTGGCTTGTGTACAACAACCCTGATCAATAATGTGGGCTTAGAAGAGATTAGATCTCTAGGAACATGTTTATTAAGTCACATCAATAAAAGAGAGGGAGTGGTTCATTACAACTATTTCATCACCATGGTATTGTATGATAAATGCTCTATTGGGCAGAGTAAGCGCACCAGCATTTGCATAATCACCTCACTGAAAGTGGATCCAAAGTGTGTGTGTGTGTGTGTGCGCGTGTGCGTGTGTGCGTGTGTGTGCATGTGTACGCGCATGGAGATGATTGGCAGGCAGCTCTTCAGACCTGTGCTTGTAAGAGCTCCCTTGCATTAAATTTCGTAGCATCTTCCTCTCATTCCCAACAAAGTTTTCACTGTTATTCCATCTTCATTTCTGTCCCATCAAAATGCAAACCCATGATTCAAGAACAATCTTAAGCAATACCAATATATGTTCATATGGGTCAGTGAAATGATGGCTGGAATCCCAGGGTAGCCATAAGGTAACAACTCACCAATACAGGAGCCACATTTATGAGTAGATGGTAATGGTGACAGTTGCATTGAGTACGATTTTCCATACCTTCTGTCAGGTTTAGTTTGGACTGCGATCACAATGGATGATTATGAAATGTGCCTAGATAATCCATAGGGAATCTCAGGGGGCCTGCTACAGCTGTAGTAGAGTCATTGCATGGCTACGGCTGAGGCCATAAATTGAAATGAATAAGTCATATGATATGGTTAAATGGGAAAAATGTGGGCATTTAGAGCATCCAAATAGCTTTATCATCCACAGATGATGCAAACGTTCCTCTTTGTATTTAACCCCCCCATACTTTCTAATCCATCTTTATTTTTCAAACAGTAAAAAGTACTCGTGTATTGTGCTTGATGACTCGCAATGCATACTGGGGAAGACTGCAGAAATTGTTGATTGCAAAATAAAATTTTAAGCTTCTAAAAATTATTTCTGATATTTCCCATAAATTAAACAGCATATTTCGCCAGGTAGTTGTACTTCAAGTTTCCAGATGCTGAAAAAAATGAAGATCTGTTCATATCTGCATTTTTTTGTATGAAAAAACTTGTTTATCAATATATCAGAGCTGATATATTGATAAAATATCACACGTCAATTTATGCTATGCAGGCCAGAAAAACCGAACTGTAATTTAGTTTCTGTGTGTAGCTCTGCTCAACAACAATTAAAATTCATAATACATGTATGGACATTCCGGAAAAGGAAAGGAATGCCACTTTTAGTTGGTCATTGTATTTCCCTACAGTGAAGATTGTCCTCTTATATTGGAGCAGTGAGCAGCTGGATAATGTACACTTCATATAACCAATAGAGCACATACATTAACATGGTTGAGCCCTAGCGGGAATCAAAAGCAACCTGTCCCGTTATAGCCACATTTCACCTTTTCACATCCATCCCTGTTCAACTGAATAACCACCGATTCATATATCGATTTAGTGCCTTTACCTGGAAAGCAGTGTGACTCTGCGATGGTGGCGCGGGCATATTGCTTGTATGTGAGGACTGTACGAGTCTCTCATTGGACCTTCTGTAAGAAGCCTGCCTGTTGCAGTGATTGGAAAAACATGTTGGGGATTAGCCCTCCGTCTTTGTCGGTGTGAAACTCTGGCAAGATTTTGAGTCAAGGGTTGCAGCTCTCAAATAGCTTTCAGACCCTGCCAAACTGTTGAGTGAAGGCATAGGTAGACTTCGCTAATGCACAGAGACGTACACATGCACATATGCGTACAGACACACACACACAAGCTCACGGACGTGCAAAACCCCCTACATGGGGATATAGACTCTCAAGACATAAACATATGGTAAACATTATAAAAAGGGAAGTGCACATGAACACACACACACACACACACACACACACACACACACACACACACACACACACACACACACACACAGACACACACACACACACACACACACACACAGACACACACACACACACACACACACACACACACACACACACACACACACACACAT
>OMLC01001128.1:0-13313 GCA_900302585.1 Regalecus glesne
CTCACAGCTACCATCTGAACTGGACTGTGGGTTATAGTGGGGTGCTTTCTCTGGACTGCCCCCCCCCTCCAGGCTCATCTCTTCCCTCCCCCGCATCATCTTCAGAAGTCAGGGAAAGAAAGAGTGAGAGGATGGAGAGTTTCTGCCTCCTACTCCTCCCCTGGCGTACACTGCTTAACCTTGACAAGTCAATATGATACAGACACAATTTGCTTATCTACTCCTGACATTACCACTGTTCTCACTGCTTCAGGGGCACGGACTGCTACATTAGCATAGCTAATGCTTACAAACACGCACACCTCTCTCTCTCTCTCGCTCGCTCGCTCGCTCCCCCCCAGCGTATCGACCCGAGCACAATAGCAGCGGACCACCTTTAAAACCCTTCTGAAGACACGTGTTGACGACAACACGCTAGTCTATCTATCCACTCATCATCATCATCATCATCATCATCATTATTATTCATGCCACCTCAGGGCACCAGCAGTCAGGGGTTCAGTGTCTTGCTCAAGGACACTTCAACACATTTTTATCTAAAGGAACTGGAGATTGAGCCCCCGATCTTCTCCATACTATCAAACCGCCCTGCCTCAGATGGATAGTGATGCTGCAGCCATCAGAATACTGGCATACATGACAAGTGTAGCAACATTTTACATTCCTCCCTCCTAAGATGTCGAGACCCTCAATCAAGCATATCAACCTACTGTAAGATGTATGCAGTGTAAATATTAACCTGCGTGTGTCAGGCCAGTGAACTGTCATAGTCTGAGAGTACCCCCCCCACACACACACACACCCCTAGGCATCTGTCTGGTTCTCCCTGGCCAGCAAAAAAAAGCAAGTCGGTTTCCGGGGTCTCCAGCTGCTGGGTGGCTCCAACCCAGGTCCATTAGTCACCGGACCCCAGACACCCCTCGCTCATCCCAACACATACGGTAGCGTAATTGATACCCATCAGCCGCGGCCGTGATCTCTTTGGTGAGAAGTGGTGTGGGTATGGGATACACACTCTGTGTTTGGTTAAGAAGGTGCAGAGCGGGGGCCAGGACTCCGGGCCTGTCTCTTTGCCATCACTCCACTTGAAGGTGAGATGATTTAGGGGCCTGGGAGAAAGTTAATTTCTCTTGATCATTGTGTGCAACCTGGAGCCTTAATGGCGGGCGTAATTAATTCTGCTGATGTTAATCACCAGGGCTGGTCCCCACAATTATCAGCCCTGTGCAGATGGGGCGCAGTGCAGACATGAAAAATTAGGAAAATGAATCTGTAATGGGGTGGCAGATCTAATCTGCATCAGAGAAAACAAAGTTAGGAAGACCAAGGAGCCCCCAGGATTCCAGGTAAAAGCCACCAATACCAACAAACCGTTGTGACAGAGCTGAAAAATGTCGCCATGTCCAAAGTGTTTGGTAATTACTGGGGCATTGAATTGTTCTATTGTTAATTCATCATTGTAGCAGAGGTTAGGTTCAACATCTTCTTCCTGGGCTATGGGGTTGGAGAGGAGGGGAAGCAGTGGTGGTCACATGCTGCTGGAGTCACTGTAAGGTTAATCAGGTTCCACTCTCAGTTGTGTGGGCTCGCAATCAACTCCCATGCACCTCTGCAGAGGGGGGAAGAAGGCTGTGTGAGAAGTGAACGAAGGAAACTTCTGTAGGTGTGCACATCCACATATGCATACCTGTACGCAGATTACGTACATTCACTGTGAGTAGACACACGTGCACTCATGTCCATGTACACATGGAAGGACAGAATTACCATTATTGATTGTTAATATAGAAATGAACAATGATGTACCCCCATCAGCTCTCCTACAGCATGGAGTCCCTCAGGGCTCCATCCTTGGGCCAATCCTCTTCTCTTAAGGTATGCTACCTCTGGGTCATTTGGTCACTTTCAAGACATGTCATACCACTGTCTTGGTAATGATACAGAGATCCATTTTTCTGCCAAACCCAATAACCTGAATCAACGCCCCTCTCTCCATGACTGATAAACTGCCATCAAAGACCAGAAGTCCCTTAATTTCCTTCAGCTAAGTCCTGACAAAACTGAAGTTCTCTTAATTGGTCCTGAGAACTTTGCCACTGCAGTAGATCCATTTATTGGTCTACTCCATTCCAAGAAACATACAGCTAAAGGTCTGTCCCCTTTGACCAGAATATGTCCAATCCTGTTTTATTCAGTTAAGAAGTAGGACTAAGACTGAGGTGTTAATTTGCACATTTACAGTGACTCCCTCCACTCTAGCCTCAATCAGCAACTTTCAACCTTTTGCAGTTGGTACAAAACGTAGCTGCTAGATTACTCACTAGTACTAGCGTAGGTCCCACATCACTCCTGTTCTTTCACCTCTCCACCGGCTTCCTGTAAAATTCAGAATAACCTAACATATCTTGTTGATTACATTTAAAGTACTCCATGATCTCTCCCCAGTCATATTTCTGATCTTCTTATCCTCATTTGACTTCCTGACCACTCCGATCCTCAAATTTCTGTCTTTTGTCCATCTCTCGCTCCAAATGCAAAACACAGGGAGACTGCGCATTGACAGTTTTAGCTCCAAGTATCCGGAATAATCTTTCCCAGTCTGTCCGATTGCAGAAACTTTGGACTGGTTTAAATGGCTCCTAAAAACCCATCTTTTTCAGCGAGCCTTTTTATAGATAGACCTGTGGTGGTTGGTTTTAACTTGGTCTGTTTCTTCCTGGGTCAAATTTAATTTCCATTTTACCCATGTCATCTATCATCTATTATTTTCATGATTATATGTAAAGCACGTTGTAACCGTGTGTTTTTAAAAAGGGATATGTAAACGCACTTTTACTGACTTTACTTACATACGCCAGCACACACTTGCACTTATATACTCGCACACGCTAGCCCCTCCCACACGGACGCACACGGACATGCACACACTTGATTGTTTCAATCATGGTCTTACTGATGGGAGAATTACTAAAGCATTAGTGGTCAAAGGACAGATACTCCCAGAGGACGTTTCCTCTGCCAACGTCAAACAAAATTAAGCAAAATACAACTGATTAATTGAAATTGCAGAGGAGCCATTTTTCAAGCTTTTCCTCAGCTCTGGCAGTCGGGCATGCCGTCATTTCTATTTGGCCTGCTTAATTAGTCTTCCACCTATTTTGCCTTTAATAATGCATGCCATAGGTTCTGAGGAAATCTTGGAGGTTAGAATGAATCATTATTCTTCATCATTGTTGCTAGAATAGTGAAAACTGAACAATAGACTGAGCTGCTGGCTGTGATTTAGTTTAAGTCCGTTATTAATGAGATGTATTACCGGCTCTGTTACATTGTTGTTACCCGCACTGTCGGCACGCTCGCTGAATATTAAACCCAAAATAACATGAGACTTAACAAATTGGAAGGGCTGCCTATGAATTGCGTGAAATCATCCGTTTTCTTTGTTGCAATTTATTGTGCTGGGCGAGACATCTCTCAAACACCGGTACCACCTCTGGGGTGTCAAGGTAAGTTGTAGTAATTACCACTGTAGTCGATACACACATATTGACAATATTACACCCAACCCCAAGTTTTCTCCAATATAAATCAAAGGTCAAAGGCTCATTTTCTTGTAATTACTCACAGGGGGCGAATGCAATTCTTGAGGTGAACGTCAGCAAACAATAATAGATGGACCAGCTGCTGTGTTCATTGTTCTGTGGCCGGCTCCAGTTTCAGGCTCCACAGCAGCGGTGACCAGGTGTTTACACGGGGCAGAGCCACACAGCCTCACGGCAAGGAGAGGGACATTAACAGCATTTACAGGGGTCTGCCAGGGGGTCTTGGATCAAACGCTGGATGGATGCCACACATGCATGATCCGCTGCAAGAAACAAATAAGGACATGTTTGTCACACAGTGATGATGGTCTGTGCAGAGAACCAAAAACTCCACCTGTCCTTGAAAGGTGGTTCTGCCCCGACAAGGTTTCCTCGATGTTATATAACACCCGGAGCAAACCCATCGTTCAGGATCCCTCAGGGAGGGCACGGCGATAAAGATTAGTGCATTCATAATTCCTGGGGATTATATGCTAATGTTCCCTCGCCTGTTTGTCTGAGAAAATTGCCTGGTGGTCGTTAGTGTGACACCAAAACGGGGAAAACGCCGCTTGGCGAATGTCCTCGCCGGCTCCGTGATGCCCTCTAAGGATTTGCATTTTTATTACAGCCAGAGAGGGAAAACAGAAGTGGAATAAAAGAACATGCATCCACCGAACGCCCTCGTCTTGAAGGATTTAATTGAATGCATTCAAATGTGATTCATAGAACAATTACACTCTCATTCTACAAGCACAGGGCGCAATTGTTTTGCCTATACCACCTTCTCCTCCCCTTTCCTCATCCTCCTTCCTAAGACTCCCTCTCCCTCTAAATTAGAAATCGGACTAGCCTCTGTAGGAAACACCAAGGAGGAATCAATGGGTGCATTAATTACAGCAATTCATTACCCAAATAAACATGGGACTCAACCCTTCCTGGATACAAATTCTGGGGACATAAACATTTGGCTGGAGACAAAGGCCTGGACCAGGAATCCCTATTGCATTAATCTGAAGGATCAAACTCCGCTGAGTGCCAGCGATCCTCCTGGGAGTGTCCAGCCTGGGATCAATCCCTGCACACAGGCAGTGAGTTATGGCTTACCGAATACAAAGGTGATCATGTGACATGGCACGACATTGCTCTACCTTGGCTGATCTCTCTCTCTCTCTCTCTCTCTCTCCCCCTCCCTCTCCCTCTCTCTCCTGCTGGGCCAAAACACAGTGGCCTAACTGGGCAGCCTCCCGCTCCCCAGCTCGCTCCAGGGTCAGTCTCCATCTCTTCAATGCAGGCCCGCAGAGGCTCCTGGAAGCTCCTGACAGAGGACGAACATAAAGGACGCCCCTCTCCCTCACTGTCATCTCTGCAGAATCCACCTATTTGTGAATTATATCTCCAATGGTGGCTATAATAAAATGTGATAATGATGGATCACACCAATAAATTACTGTTGAGTGGCCTGCTAGGTTGGAAGTGTTCATGTATTTGTGTGTGAGCTGCAGCGAACATGTCACACCCCCTGGACACCCAGGGAAAGTGTAAACACAGCCCCGAGCAAGGTAAACGTGCACACTTGATCACACGTGAATAAAACACATACGATTTAGCATATGTGCACGCATGCTACACACCGCATCGTGAAAAGTTAGGGTTTTATCTGGTGGACCTTCTATGTCCTCCTTTATTGGAGACCCCAGTTCTCATCATCTCTGTTTTCTTGCCAAAATCTTCTGTAAAGATCCAATTTGCATCCCTTTTAATGTTACGAGTGGGGTGTGGTGGTATATTTGGAAATGTGTGCAGCCTATTATCAAGTGGTGGCGCAATATTCTTTTTATTCTCTTAGCCTTAAATCGCAAGAAAAGAAAGGAAAATGGCCGTTGACCAAGTCTCTCCAGAGGTCCAGTCTTTTTTTTTTCATGAACAACATCTGCTTGCTCCACATGGTCAAGGTCTCATGACTGGCTTCAATAACTGTGCTTACACATCATGATCCATTCCCATATCGTGCAAAACCCAAACATTACACACATTGTGGACCTCGGAGGGGAGTGGAGACGAAAAGATTGGGACTTTTCTATCCTGTACTTTGGAAAATCTCACAGGATCTGTTTTTCGTGTTCAACATTATTATCTGACATGTGCAACATGTACATGCAGTGAAGCCATTGTAGTGACTGACATGATTACTCGTGGACGTTCTTTTGAATAAGAAGGTAGGTTAGAAATAAGTGGGAAGTAAAATCACAATCTATCGTAAATGAAGAGATAATAATGTGAATAGAAAGGAATTTATAGGGGCAAAAGTATAAATAAGATATATTTCAAGGTAAAATACAAAGGATGAAAAACTTAATAGTATCACACCGTCCTCAACGTATACCACACAAAGTGTGCGTGCAGATATGCAGTTACGCAACTATAACATTACCAAATGACATGCACGTTAAAGCTCAGGGGCATAGTGTACATATGACACTAAGGATGCAACACGACTGATACCAGCTAGTGGTTGTGCATTTGTCCAATGTTAATAAATACCTCCTGCATGCTCACAGCCATGGTGGGTTCCCTGGAAGTAGGAGTACGACTCTTCGGGTGCTTTGAAGATGCTTGACAAGGTCCTCCGAGGACCTGTAAGATATCAATCAGAACTAAACTTTATGCTTGTGTGGGGTTTCCAACATTTGTGATTTCAACATAATTCTAAAAATATTTTTTTCATGTAATAAAAGTCTTGAAAGGGCAGCAATTTAAACTCATGTTCCCACAACCTGTACAATATAATACAAGCTTACCTCAGCGTAGCTAAGGTGGAAGGTCGGTTGTCTAGTAATTGGTAGATTAGTGGTTTGATCCTCAGCCCCAGCAGAAAGCATGTCGGGGTGTCCTGGAGCAAGAGACTGAACCCCCCTAATGGCTATCCGGGTGCTGCAGCTGTTCTCTATACAATATGATGGGTAAAACACAGAGAAGACATTTTGTTATATGTACCATGTCAAATAAAGTTCCCTCTTCTCCATACATATATGTATAAATACATGAATACACAAGGGTACACAAGTACTACTACATACTATACATGCATATATGTACGTGGGATTCAATCGGACATGGGAGGCTGGGCTTAAACCCTGCTAGACATACGAGTGTCTCTTTTGTCCCAGCTTTGTTAAGCACAGGCACAGTAAGATAAAAACATCATATCAAATTAACTGTTTTTCGTTCCGGCCTTCTTGCAAAGAGGTCAACTCCAACCTGCTTGTTTAAGGTGGACGGACAATTCATGCCTTGGCCAAAAATATTAACCAAACCTGAGACCACCTCCGACCTGACTCACTTTCCATTTCAGCGACCATCCTACAGCCCTGCCTTCAGTGAGGAACTCTGGAGACTGTCACGCCATCGGTTAGCTATGTCATCTACGACTCACTTCTAAGTAAAGAGTCATATTCACAGATCCACAGTAAAACCTGATCTTCATAGTGATCCACTGGAAGGCTTGAGATCCATTAGCATACTTCCAGAGTTTTCAGCCTTCCTGTAAAGCTAAACGCTGCTAAAGCCTCCGACTATCCAGACTGAGACACTTCATTGTCATTGCAGGCATATGACCAGATTGTCTTTGCTAACTCAGAAACTAGCAGCAGTAGAAAATGAGACTTAATAAAACAAGATCAATAGTAGAGATTAGAAAAATAAAGTGAATAAACAGGATATAATGAGCATCCTCTATATCAGGTGCTTAGATGAGGTACTGGTGAAACTAAAATGATCAAAAGCACTTACGCAAAGCAAAGACCCGAGTCGCCCAACAGCTACAGGAGGTTGTGGGGTGATGGAGGCTACCACTCTGGGGAAGAAGCTGTTCTTCGGTCTGCTAGTTCAGACTTCGATGGTCCTTCATCTCGTCCCTGAGGAAAAGGGGACAAACAGACTGTGACCTGGGTGGGTTGGGTCCCTACTTATGTTGCTAGCCTTCTCATGTAGATGGCTAGCAGACTGTAACCATGTTTGAGAGTACAATTCTCACGATCCTCTGTGCCAATTTTACCACCTGGACCAAGTCCTTCAGGGTTCTTGGCAGAGCAGCCGGCATACCACACCGTGGCACAGCAGCAGAGGATTCTCTCTATGGTGCTTCAGTAAAAGTTTACTAGGAGCTAAGAGGGAAGTTTGGCCTGTTTGAGTTTTTCTCGGAAGTAAAGCCTCTGGTGGGCTCTTCTCGCCAGGTGGGGGGGTGTTAAGGGACCGCGAGAGGTCTTTCATCACAGGGAATCCCGGGAATTTAATGTCGTTGACCCTCTCCACCTCCCCACCGTTTACGTGGAGAGGCGGCTATGTGGTCTTCCTGGACCTCCTAAAGTCCACAACGATCTCCTCGGTTTTTATGGTGTTGAGAACCAGATTAACATCCGGACACCGCTCGATCACATCATCGGCTCAAAGGGGACGGTGGAACCCTTAAGACCAAAAGGTGATTAGTTATTCATAAAAGTCCATTTGAATAGGCCACCATTCAAATGTATTACTAATTAAAAATCAATTTCCAGGCCATTAGCGCAAGGGTGTGTGCCAAGGTTGTGTGTATCAGAGGATCATTTGTAATGAGCTCTGGCTCTGGATCTGGGTGGAGTGAAGAGAAGAGGTGAGTCGGGAGGGAGGGTAGCCACAGATCTGTGATAATCTGGGGACCTGCTGTTGCTCAACTTAACAATTGATAGTATGTGTAAAGATGCTGAACTTGTAGTCTTCACTAATTGATCCACTTACCCTCGTCGGGAGAAAGCAGTGAAATAGATGTGGGTGTTCATTGCATGCGAGAGACTCCATAGATAACTATTAAAGCTGGATTTGTTGCCCCGATTCTGATAGCTAGGGAAAGGATTTCAGAGCAGGGAAGGCATTTGTCTGCTTTAGCGGGAGTGGTGTTAGATGTTTACGTGATAAATGTTAGCTAACTCAAACCAGCACCTTGGGAGCAGCAACCCGGAGCCCCGGACTCTGGAACTTATTAAAGTTGCAGCAGCGCATTTCACGGCACTGGTGCACAATCTGCCAAATTACAGAGGTGTAACTGGTACTGATGCCTACCAATTTGGCCCCTCTGTCCAAACTGGGAAGTAATGCCATTGTGGTTAAGCCGGGCAGGACAACACCACTGTTTATTGTGTCATAATGCTGAAAATGTGTTTGAACGGAAGTAATAAAAACCCATGATCGAGGCGGAGGGGTGCTGGTGTTGGTGGCGGTTGCGAAGCTATTTTCTATGCTGTGTATGTCAAATAAAAGGGGTCTTCCCGGTGTCGGTGTCCATTTCATTTACCCTCTCGCCATTTTTTTTTATGGTGGAGCAGCAGCTAATGTGGCATAAAACTCTGCCCTCTACATCACCTATGACAGTAAAATAAGCATTTACTTTATTATGGGGGTAACCGTTGAGATGACGGTGGTTGGTTTTTCTGCCCTTCCTCTCTACTTCTACATTTGCAAGGCTCCGGGATGTGATCCAAATCCTCTAGAAGCCCTCAAATACCCTCACTTGATTCTCGGAGTGTCTTTGCGTGTCACAAATAAAGAACGCAGTAAATCATCACCGGTTTGTGCTCTTGGTGCACGCTGGCTTCCATGTTGAAGCTAATGTATTTTTGTATGCATGTGTCAGAGACCGAGAGCACGTGTGAGTGAGAGAGAGAGAGAGAGAGAGAGAGAGAGAAAGATGGCGTGCTTCTGATAATACATGAGTCTTGAGAGAGATCCGTGGCTGCTGCTGTGACAGAGGAAGCTCAAGGAGAGCTCAATAACGGAGCTGTCAATGTATTCCCTATTTGGGTGTATTTTTAGTGCAGGCATCATGGGCCTCATGCATATTTCAGTAGATCTTTTGTATATTAGGTGCGAGAGCACACACAAACTGGAGTGAGGAGTTGCACAACATGACTCCAAGAAATATGGGCTTGGTTCTTAGATTTGACAGAACGCCTCTGAGTGGCCTTAGATAGGTCGGGTTTGACTTTCAATGGATGGGGTGGGAAGACCTTCATCGATTGCATTTTGAGACAACAAAGAGATGACATTGAACCCTCTCAAAAGAACGAGACGGAGATATGTACAACGCATTTAACCCGCGCGCTTGCACGACGTGCAATAGCAACATGGAAAACGGGAGTAAAATAGCAGATGACCGCAGGCACACACGGGCACACACTCAGCCACACGGGCATATGGTTTTGTTGTAACAGATCTTCCTTTGAGTCTAGTTCTCTTTTTTTTTTAGGTTGAAACTCAGGATTCAGGGCAAGGGAATGAATTGTGATCCGAGCCGTCGTGCATCATGTCTGAGATACATCATCACAGAGTTGTAGATTATCTCATATAATGGTTCAATTTCTCCTGTCTGGTTAAATCAAAGTTTATGAAGCTGTCATGGCTGGGCTGATGATGGGGCCATAATTTTGCTGTAATGTGTGTATATTTGGTGACATCAGCTAACCACCTCCCCTTACCAGCACCACTACACTACCATGCTCCCTTCCCTACCCCTCCCGCTCCCTTACCCAATGAGGGGAGGTTAAGAGTGCCCCTACTTTCTAAGATGGAAGGTCTGACTGCCCTCAACACCCTTGCGGCTTTAGCCCGCCGGTCCTTGGGCAGACAAAAGAGCAGCGAGCAGCCTTTTTTCAGATTCCATACGAGAGCTCAGGAGAAGCAGGCAGGCAGGCAGGCAGGCAGGCAGGCAGGCAGGCAGGCAGGCAGGCAGGCGGGCGGGCAGCTTTTTCCATTACATCGAGGTCTTGGAATTTGCTCTTGATGATAGCTGTCTTCTATTAAAGAGACAGCGTCTGTGACCTTAGAAGGCTTACTTTTATATGCATATATCACATTATTGCGAATGTCTTCTATAATGGAGTCCTGTGATGAGACAAGGGGCTGACATCTCCGTGGTCTGTGTAATGTAAAGGAAACAAGCTTGTGCTTTGGGGTGCAGACGTCTCCCCTTGAACATGGTGGAAATTTGGCTACAACCAGCCTCCTCGAGTTAAACGTCCTCAGATGTCAGGGGGTGTTACCTTGCTGTGTTGACTGCACTACAGAGCACCGCCAGGAGAGGGAGCCTTTTTGTGTTTTTGTACTAAGAAACTGGTTTCATGGAGGCCTTGGTGCACATACTCCAAGTGTCTTCATAGTTGCACGACGAGCAAAGTCTATAAAAGAGGATGATTAATGAACTAAAATATGGTAGTAGGTGACAACATCTGGTGTCTCACTGGGTTGCACAACCTGCCCCATGTGCTTGCTACGAGACAATTTTATGTGGTTCAGCCAAAGGAGACACTATTGACTGACATTCAACCAGACAAGCAATGCTGTGTTTGTGCAGCGTCTTGTGCAACCTGGTAAGTTTGCAGCAATCTATTCTAAGATCAGGTATCTTCCACAGAAAGGAAGAACGATTTCCCTTGGCATGACAGGGGGAAGTGTGGTGTCTGTGGGAGGCCTGGGTTTGAGGGCTTTTATATGAGCTTAGGTACCCAAGTGTCTCCATGCAAAGATTCTACACGATTTTTTTTTGCCTCTCAAAATGTTCCTCCTCATAACAGTTTAAAAAAAGGAGTCATACTTCCAGTATTTTTGGGTAATTTAACTGTAGAGCTACTGAAATAATGAATTTTAACATCTTTTTTTTCCCATGATGCTGATTTTGAATTAAAACCGTGGGAGTTGACGAGTCAGACGCTGGGGGTTTGAACCCACCACGGGGCATCAGGAAGAACATCCGGCCTTAATCTCCCGAGATCCATCTAAATCCGTGTCCACCCCCGCAATGTGGGGACTAATGACACATAAAAATGGACCTCGGTTAGAGAGCTGATCATATCACTGTCATTATCTGGAATAGCTATACTCTTTATGTAAAAGTCCATATTGGACTGATTTAGCTTTTGCCCTTTCCTGCTGACTGCTAAAAATTTTATACCTATACCCTGCAACTTTAGCGACACTCACTGTTTCATCATGGATGGATGGATGGATGGATGGGTGAAATTTCTTATATTTAAGCCACCATTGAGGTGCTCTCTGGACATACCTTCTCCTCAACACAATCTGTTACTATATAAAAACAATACTACAAATAACATTAAATATTTATATATTAACAGTTTTAAAATACTCTGCTATCTGAACCCCCCCTCCCAAAAAAAAAATATTACGATGGTGAAATGAGTTAAAGGTTCTTCATACCTCAGGTGAAGATGGTCTTTTGGATTTGTCCGAAATCCTACCCTGGCAAGTGTGAGTGGAGGACCTTAACAGATAACAGAGCTTGTGAATATGCTGAAATACTGAACAGTTTGGATGATTGTAAAGAGGTGGACAAGTATGATGAGAAAAAGTTGATATATGCAAAATTTACCTGTCTGCGGCTTTAGGAGAGAATGCAGAGGACAGGTCCAATTACAGGGCTGTAACCTCACTTAGAGGTGTAATTACATGGAGAATACCAAAGTCAAAATATCCCCACACCATTGGAAATCTATGTGCTCCATGGATTGGCCTAGAACTTTCAAGGTGCTCTAACGAGACAGAGGAGCGGTCACATTGATGGCAGAGGGGGCATCAGATTTCCATTATTGACTGCTGCAGATATTGCACTGTAGCAGTGTGTAAATTGGTTCCTGAGGGGCTTTTCAGCTTTCTGAGCCAGGGCGAAGTGTGCAGGTTCACCCCCACCCCCCATCCTCTGTAAATCGTAGTGGCGGAACGCTTCCAGTCCCTCACTGGCGCCGGCTCCCCTCCTCTGATCAATACCTAATTCCAGCCTGTGCAATCCGCCGCCGTTGCCCGGGCAACGCTGATGTCACACAAGTTGAGCGCTGGCTGTTGCAGCAAATCATTTCCTTTAAGCAAGCATAATTGAGTATTTGTACAGTAGGCTGTCACCTGAGACCATTTACATCAAGCCCGACCCTGCAGGACATTAGTTATGCCGGTTCTCTGAGGGTAGGGCTCGCCGGAGCTGGTGACCTTACAGAGAAGCTGAGGAAGAGGTAACTATGGCAACCCAGCCTACTTTGGAGAAGCAGAACTCCAAAGAGGATAGGGGTCACGGCGGTGCAGAGGGATGGGGTGGAGCGCTGTTTTATTTCTGGGAGGGGTAAGCCAGGGCACTTGTGAGGAAAATTAGTCACTTGTCCTTGTATCCTACAGTGGAAGACATAGGTATGAAACATGACTGATGTACAGTCACTATCAGGCTTAATATCGGAAATTAGAGGAACTTCTATATAAATCAACTTGTTTTATTGTTCCCGCAGAGCTTACGACAGTTTAATTTAACAAATTAGCATATTAGGGAGCAGTTTTAATAACTTATCATATTTTCAGATACAAGCGTTACTGCCAGTAATTTGCAATCTCACAGTGAACCAAATAATAAAACGGAAAGCCTACAGCCATTCTAATTGGATTGCAACATCACTCAAAACTAAAGCAAACGCAGAAATAGAGTTATTTACCGTGTCATGGTGAAATTACTAGAAACAAAAGCATGCCATCTCCCCGAGCTGAGGTCCATGTATCATAATGTCTTTAGCTTGCAGAGCTTAAAGAGTCTTCTCCAGTACTGTAGGAGATTTTGCAGAAACCTCTCAGTTTCACAGCTAAAGTTGCATTCACTGATGTTAACATCCTGTTGCTGTGAGAGCACTAGATTAATCAGAATAGATT
>OMLC01001128.1:13333-28921 GCA_900302585.1 Regalecus glesne
ATTAAAATATAATAATAATAATAGTTATAATAATAATAATCTCTAATTGGGACAGTGGATATTAACGAAAATTCAGAATATAAATATGCCCGATTTACCCTCCAGGCTGTTTTCCATCTGTAGTCCCAAGCAATCAGGAGTTTAGTGTCTTGCTCAAGGACACTTCGACACTGAACCAGAGTTTGAACCACCAATCTTCTGATTACTAGACCACCACCGCCACCTCCTGAACTATGCCACCTCAATGTCAATCATTTAAGAGGCATGCCCACACAAGGTTGTGCACATTTGCATATTGTGTGTTTTTCATAAGGTATATAAGTCCAGCTCTGACAGCATGGGTTTAATTGTTGCATGTGCTTGATTGACTGCACTTCATATCGAAGACAAAATGCATTATAGCTGGCGTCTTTCATTTCTTTGAGTAGTTGTGTGGTTGATTCTCTATGTAGATGGGATAAACTCAATTATCCTCTGACCGAGACCTTTCTCAATCGTTCATCGAGGATAGAAATGGAAGGATCAGAAGGGGGCCATGATAGCTCAGTGGTAGAGCACAGACTTTGGGAACTGATGAGTAAGATGTTATGGGTCCAAACCCACCATGGGGTGACAGGAAGAGCACCTAGCTTTAATCCTCCAAGCTCCATCCAAATCCATGTCCGCCCCCATAACATGGGGACGAATCATGACATGTAAAAATAGTCATCTCATCCTTGGACCAACGCAGAGCCAATCCAACAAGTATTAAAAACGTCCATGAGAAACTCCACCATTTTATGTTCTATTGAATAATAGAAAAATCGCAATAATTTGGCTTGTTTTATTCCTTGATTGCCAACATTATTGCAAATACCCAAGTGCTTCAGCACTACTTCTCAATGCAATTCTACTTTCCTAGCTGATGAGGCGGGTCAAAGTCATGCATAGGACGCAGCCCTCACTGCTTAGACACATGCAGATAAGACACCAACTCATATCAACCAAATTGGTATGGAAAATTACATTTCCACCCCTTCTCTTTGCAGCCTAAACATGCAAACAATGCTCAGTTGAGAAGAAAAACAACATTTCGAGTGACCTTTATGAATATGTCACCTCGACCACGCATCCAGGATATCTGCAGTCGGATTTAACCAGTCTGAGAAGAGGAAAGATGTGATCCGAATAATTTGCATGCATTAGTATGCATTGTGCTTTCTGGGAAAGAAGACATAGGCTGATTAATCTGTTATAGATCTACTCTGACTGCAGGCAACAAAGAGAAGAGGAAAAAAATGCAGCTCCTTTGCTCTCAAAGCAGCTAAATCAAGAATACTTACCTAAACTTTGGAATGATATACTATTACTGGGTATCATTGTAATTTTCATTATTAAAAATGGTGAACCCCATAGCATGACCTGACAAATCTGATTTGTGCTATCTCTATCTTGAAAGCTATTATACAGCCATAAATCAAGGGTATTGGTCATTTGTCCTGGAGGTAAAAAAAAAAAAAAGAATCCTCCGTTTTTATACAGTGAGATATATCGCGGTCGGCGGACGCTTCATAAAGACGTTGAGGAATAAAGAGCGATAGTCACCACTTGTTAGTTTATTAGTTGTTCCCGCAGAAATGCTGCACTCTGACAGTGAACGATCGTGATTTTATTTCAACTCATTTGGGTATCAAATATCCATTTCCAGCCGTCTGCTCGCAGACTGCGGTAAGCAGGCATAGTAAGGACTACTAAGATGTGGCATTTAACTTACTTTGAGCAGAGCCGTGGCAGTGAACGTTAATAGAATGGATTACGTCTGCTTCATTTACTATTCTTCATGATGTATAATGCACAGATGCAAAAAACACCTTATTAAACTTAAGTGGCACTTCACAAATTTCCCCATTAATTCCTGTGAAGTAGCCAGGGGCTGCAAAAGTGCTCAGTAATTGCAAACCTAGAAGACAAAGAAGAAAAGGAGGAAGATGAGAAGGACTAGGAGGAAGAAGAATGGTCTTTTTGGAGGGTGGACACAGAACTCACAGCCTCTGGCTCGTCAGTTCCCAAAGCACACACTCAACTACTGAGTGACCGCAGCCCCAAAGAAGAAGAAGAAGAAGAAGTATAATTGATGTGTCATTTTACATATATGTTAAATTTCTTCTCTGCATTCGACCCATCCTACACATAGGAGCAGTGAGTAGCTCCAGCACCCGGGGAGCAGTTAGGGGTTCAGTGTCTTGCTCAAGGACACCTCAACACACTATGCAGGGGCCGGGGATCAAACCACCAATCTTCTGATTACTAGAAGACATGCCTTCCACCTTAGCTATGCAGCCCCTAAAAGCCCAAGTTTGCTATTGTAAAGTATAGTTTGGGGGGTCACCAGTGTGAACATTTCAATGCATTTTAACTAAAAGAAAACTGATGAACATGAAAGAAAAAGGACTTTTTCTCCTTTGCGCCCTGCCTCGTCAGATTAAACTTGAATGAATAACCCTCCAGTTCTTCAAAAACATTGCAGCACACACAGCCAGGGGAGGCGTCCTGCTCAGAGCACAGAGTCTCGTGTGTTTCTGCTGTCTGAGACAGAGGGAGCCTGCTGGCTTGGTATAGATGAACTCTCCCCGGAGCCTGCACGGCTCCTGATTCAATCAGCACGTCTCCAGGTCCACTGTTTCCTGGCACTGATGTATTACAGGGTACACACGGCGGTGTGCGTCGTCACCGCGTGGATCAGGTTATGTCACAGCACTTTCACAGTGGCTGAGATTTTATTCAGTGGCCGTCCAGAGACGCTGAGAGGTGAAGACATTAGTTTGATCTGCTGTGTTTGATCCCTTTATCTGAATGTGGATTGAGGAAGGCGAGATGAAGGTCAAACGGATTTCTGATGTGTGTGTGGACGGAGACAAAGAGGGCAAAAAGACTGCAGGGAACCGGAGGGAGTGTGAGTGGGCTGGGGGAAAAAGAAGGGCAGTGTAGTTTTATGCACTTTTTCTACATGTGTAATGGAAGACAAAGTGGTATGTTGTTAAACGGCGAATAAGTCATCTAAATTAAGAGCACATTATTATTTATAGAGGAAACCAGTGGATATAGTCCTCCAGGGAAGGGGGGTTACAGGCATACACACACCCAAAAGCTGCCCAGTACAACTGCAGTGTTGTATTGTCGGCCAGACCTGCCCATTGGCTGTAAAGGGCTCGCTTTAAGTGCACTTCTGGATGAAGGGTGGAGCGTGTGTGAGCACCAGCATTCCTGTCTTTATGCATGCTCAATGATCCAGGTAAGGAAGTCACAGAAAGCCGGATCAGTTCCTTTGGACAGTGTTTGGTGGGAGAAACGGTTGGTCACTCACCTATCCGACTTCTTCAGTCTCAGCTGACTGCAGGTATCCCAAATGTCAACTTTCCTCATTCACCTGGCAACACAAAGGGTCTCTTATGAGCCACCAAACAGGGGAAAATTGGCTTTATGTATGATGCAACTGTCATAAACATCTACACACATCCAGCCATCGTCAACCGCTTATCTGGTCGCCGGAGAACTAGAGCCTATCTCACTTCTCATTGGCTGAAAGGCAGGGACACACCCTGTATAGGTCACCAGTCCATCACAGGGCAGAGCAGTTAGAGGAACAGTGTCTTGCTCAAGGACATCTCGATGCTTCTCTGCAGGTGCGGGGATCGAACCTGCAGCCTTCTGATTGCCAGACGACCGCTCCGCCCACTGAGCCGTGCCGCCCCTTCTACACATATGTGGAACTATATCCACAACTATTTCCCAATCCTCTGTGAATAGCTATGTTACTATTCTAACTCTAATTAATATTAATGTCAATTTGCAGAGGAAACTAACTGTTGGTCCAACACTGACGCCACCGTGTCATTTACGAGGGTGAGGATACCTGACTGCAGGTATCCTCAGCAGGTTAATACTCCTGCCTGTGCCCCTGAGCAAGGCAACAGGATAAAGAACTGGGATCGGTCCCCTGGCGCTGCAGCTGCTCACTGCTCCTATACAATAAGATGGGTTGAATGCAGAGTAAACACTTGTATGCATGTACAATGACCAATGAATGAAGCTTCTTCTATTGGCGATTGTCTCTGAAACAGTCCCAGGCAATGGTTGGATGACTAAGAATGGACAGTTGCCATTACGTCTTGGGATTTACACATTGCACACAGGGAGATGTCTTCAGTGCCTGGGTGTGAGTATAAACAAGTGCATGCCAATTGGTACCATTCACACAAACTCAACAGACGTAAACAGAGAGCTTAAGCTGCTATGAGAAATACCAGCCAAAGGGCTAGATCTTCCCAGTGGTGTTCACAGACAGCTGCAGTCTACCACCAGTGTCCCTCAATAGAGTGTTACAAGTTTGATGGCTCTGGTTTCTTCATTATTTCACTAGGTAGAGGCTAGATTTGGAAAGACCTCACTTGGAGGGTTGTGCTTTATTTTTGAGAGGGGTTCTGTCATACTTCCACGGGCCCCACAAGTCGACAGTGGCCCTGTGGTCAGCACCGCTGGTCCGGGGTTCAAATCCCGTCCCAGATCCCATATTCCTGCTCTGCTCCCACCATCTATTATGCCCATGCAATAGAGAGGTCTGATTTACCTGTCATGATGAGTTGTAGGGGAGGACAGACTTTGATGGAGCTTGGGGGATTCAAGTCGGATGCCCTCCCTGATGTCCACAGTGGGTTCAAACCTGCAACATTTGGTCTGTCAGATCCCGAGGCACACCCTCTACGACTGAGCTCCCGTGGTCTCCTTTGCTCCTCCTATACAATAGGATGGGTAGAGTGCAGAGAACAAATGGCATTGTATGCATGTTCAATGACAAATGAATAAAGCTTCTTCTTCTCCGTCTGCTAGACTTTATATCTCTCCTCTCCTGCCCGACACAAAGGCTTGTCCAAAGCGTTTTTTTCCTCCATTGCAGAAACCTCACGAAACGAGCTTACAGGTGGGACCCCAAAGAAACCAACTAGCTGGCAACACGTGTGAAATACTGGTGACCCGCCCAGTGAGATTTCCTTCACCCAGTGGACCGTGCGGCAAAATAGGCTTCTGGAATGTGGTGCTCTAGATGCCCACATGTCACAAGCCGCACACCAACATACAGCAGGAGGCTCCTGTTGAGGGTTATTTTTAATCAGGCACCTGGAGTTGCAGCAGACCCGCTCCGGCCTCCACATTCTTCTCCCTCAGCACAATCAGGTGTGAGAGCAGGCGATCTTCCTTCACTGCAATTAAGATTCTGCCTTCATCTTCTCCTGGTACACAATTACGGCTCTGCTGCTGTTCACTCTAATTGCTCTTTCTGCAGGGATTGGTGGGGAGCCAGTGATTGTGATGGGTATGGGATTATCTCCTTTCCTTTACCCCGGCCCCCTTAAAAAAAATCATTTGTAAACTCCCCAGTGTAATTACTGAGCCTTATGATTAATTGTCCTTTGAAATTAGCCCAGGTCTAGCTTTCATTTTCACTGCAACGAATATTAATTAACGTTAACTCCCCTATCTTTTTTTCCCTTCACCCTTTTCCGAAGCACGTCTTTGAATATTCATCGCTGTCTTAAAACATGGGCAAAGCCCTGCACCCTGAATCGGTGTTTTGACACCGAAAATACATATCTGGGATTTAAAGATTTGTTTTTTGCTCATGAATAGTGTTTGCAAGAGGTCAGGTGAAGATAGAAGAAGAAGAAGCTTTACTTATTTGTCATTGTACATACATATGACGAAATTTGCTCTCTGCGTTCGACCCATCCTGCTGTATAAGAGCAGTGAGGGGTTCAGCGTCTTGCTCAAGGACACCTCAACACTCTTTCTGCAGGGGCCGGGGATGAAACTACCAGTCCTTCCATTCCTAGACGACCTCCTTGCCTCCTGAGCTACGCCGCCCCATGCTAGCCCTTATTTAAATCACATCTCATCCGTTAGCTCGGAGGTGTCAGGGAATATGCAAAACGGAGCCCCACTGTTTGTTTTGCTTTGCAGAGGGAAGAATAGTCACATTTAATTCAGTTTGTATTTATTTAACCCTTGTGATAAATGACAGGTTGAATCAGAGCCATGTAATCACATTCAGCCTATTGTCATCCCGTAATGCATAGAACGCGGTGTCACCTTGAATAAAGCATGCAGCAAAAGAATACATTTGGGTAATAATATGGAAATTCACACTAACGTCTGAATCAGAGCAACATTAGAATATCTCCATATTCCATCAAGTGGGAAAACATCTCATTGGGCCAAGTCGCTGGTTGCCAAACCCGAGCCCGCAGGCTATGTAAGGTGGTCGCTGAATACATTTCAGCAGAATTTCCACGTTGTCAGAAACAATTTCAGCCCTCCACACCTCTGGAGTTCCCAACGGCCGACACTTAAGCCATTAAACGTATCAGTGTTGCAGCGCCGATCCAGTTTTAAGTTAGTCCAGGTCCGAGTTGCATGGGCTTGTATGGAATGTGGCCACGGTCAATCCCATCGACTCATAAGGAGGAGCAGCATTAACTTAGGCCGCTCTTAGATGGTATCAAAATAGAGGGCTGTCAGCACATTACCGCATCGCCCTCCGACTTGAAATCTGTACACACAGCACAAGGCCTTACCTGTTAGCAGGGTGTTGTTGCTGGCTCCCGCTCCCGCTCCTGTCTGCCCGGGATGTGGAATAAGTTGGAGCTGTCGGAGAAAAGAAAGATGATTTAACTGCGGAGCTTTCCTCGGGTTTGAGACATGCCTTATCCGTCATATTAGTCCATCATATTTGTCGGTTTATTTATCAAAGCAATTATAACCATATCCCCCAAAAGTCAATATAGAGGTTCCTCCAGTATGCAGCTGCCCTGACGTCGGGTCGGCTCAGCCTGAAGGAACACCATTTTATCAATGGTCGTGTTTGAAGAAACAAAGATACTTTGCTTTGTGGCTGTCGATGTAAAAACGGTGCGCTCTGAGTGAAACCTCACGTGTAATGCCACAATACTCAGGACGATCAGTCTTGTGAGTGAGAGAGGTCCGTTTATGTGTCACCGTTAGTCCACGTGTAGCGGAGCCGGATACCGAGTCAAGTGGAGCTTTGGGGATCAAGGCCGGACAACTCTTACTTATGGCCCGCGGTGGGATCGAACCCACAACATCTGGCTCATCAGTTCCCGAGGCACGCACTCCACCACCGGGCGACTGCGGCCCGAATACAAATAGAATACGGACTCTAGTTCCCCATTCGACATGGTAAAACATTCAGTAGTGTACTTTGCTAAATACTTGGTCCTTTATGTATCCAAGCAACTCATCCAGTAGTTGGAACCTTCGGTCAGCTTCATTCCTGCGACGTGCATCATGCACCGTTGGATTAAGGGGTTCAGGGGAGAATCACTGATACTTACAGTGATGCAGTTTTAGAAAAAGGTCATCCATCATGTTGCAAAAATCAACCGTCACCATAGTGAGAATTCGCTGTGCGAATAAGTCTTGATTTGGCTTTGGTTAAGATACTGTGGATTCTTAGAGACCATGTGCAGCTTCTTACATGGATGTCACCATGCGATGCACCGTACCAGATCATAGCTCCAAGCTAATTCCCGTCTGTAACCCCTGCGTCTGGTTTTAAGATGGCGGGAGGAAACACACCCAGACACGGGGAGGACACGCAAACTCCACACAGAAAGGACCTGGGATGGGATTTGAACCCGGGACCCTCTTTCTGTGCGGTAACCGTGCTCCATCTTGGAACAAAGATCGTTGCAACAGTGAGACTGTCCGTACTTTGTCTCACAGGCGAAACAGACCACTGGCAAATGGAGGTTCTCTGTGATCGATTGAGACAAGTACATCCAAAACAAGGGGAAGAAGATAATCGTTAAGAAATGAGTTATATTAACGGTGAATGATCAGCGCTGCCTCTGATTTTTGCTCACCGTGTAAGAAGATACAAGGTCAGGCGTGCTGGAGCCTCCCGTCTTAACCCCCGGCTTCCTGTGGAACCGTATAGCATTTCTGTTTAACTTTATAATCAGGGCTTTATTAATGCAATGCTTTTCTTCCGCCTAATAATGCAACAACACAAATAAAATAAATTGTGATCAATGGAGGCGAGCAGAGACAGATGAGGAGTCTGTCACACCGGGGATGATACCAATTTATCTCTTTAATGCATCTCCATGGGGTTCTCTCACTAAAGGATACAGATTACTGAACCCCTTGTCTCAGAGGGAGATGCGTGAGAGGAATCCATATAATATAGCAAGATGGAGAGCCCTTCGCTCATCCAGAATCATTCATGCTTCTTTGGGCACTCTCTACATCAAATGCGAGAATGTCCAACATTCATCCTGGAAGAAAAAGATTTTTGTTCCGCGCGAGGTTTACTTCGGCGTTAAGCCGCAAAGATTAACTTTAATTTCAAGCTGTAAAAAGGAGGAAAAACTTGTGTGAATGCGACGGACTAAATCAACCCTGTATTTTGTGCTGTTAACAGGAACGCTTGGCGCCGCTCGCAGGATTTCGCTTGTCGATGTATTGATGTGAGTGGGAGCTGCAGGCAAAGGTATGGAAAAAAATAATTTAAAAGAAATAAAAGAAATCGGACACATTAAAAGAAATTGTACCTTAAGATTTCCCCATTTTCCAATAATGACAAGCCATAAAAAGTCTGAAGCTGTGAAAATTACAAGTGTGGAAGGAGACATGGCAGCCTGACATGTGATGCAGGGGGAGAGAGGAGGCAAGGCACACCTCTGCAGTAAATAAGGATATTCCCTAAAGCTCCGCTCAAAACCAGAAGGCACAAGTCATCTCGGCCGCCGCCGTGCTCCCTTCAGTAATAACACTAATAAAAAAGCCAAATGAGAAATACTCCGGTTTGAAGTCGGGGGCGGGGGAAAGCTCACTCGCAGAAGGGTACGAGAGTACAAAAGGACCGGCCATCTTAAACCTGGAGTCTTTGCACGCACGTGGAAATTCCTTGGTGTGCGTTAGCATGTAAGACAGGATCCGTCATGTATGGCAGGCTAGTAAAACAAGAAGAAGAAGCAGAAGAAGCTCTCTTAAAACACATCATCCAAGCGCAAAACTCTTCTCATTTAAAATCATGTGTGTGTTTGAAGTCAAGCGAATCTGTTTATGTCCACATGGGGACACGGCGATGTGCTTATATATCTTTTCATTCACAGGGTTTCTCCATTTGACCAGAGCAATTGTCTGGTGTTTCAGGAGGCCCAAGGTCAAATTTAGACCAGGTCGTAAATTGCTTTGCTTGATGGCCTACATTTGCCTCAATAGCAGGGGGAAGGCCAAGCCCATAAAACCGTAAAAGACAAGCCGGCTGACTCTGGGCCGGCCTGCCAGCATTGTTGTCCCAGGGCCTCGGAGATGCTCCCGGCGGAGGTCTCGTGTTGAATAAAGGCGGTTATTGCCCACCATTGGCAGTCGCGGAGGCCTCATAGAGATCATTGCTGCCAGGGCTGGGTCTGTGTAAAAGTCACAATGGCAAACTCAAAGCTGAGCTGCTCTATTGTCAGCCTGGAAAGGGGCTCGTCTCCTACAGACTGCGGGGTTTGTGTGCACCCCCCCCATCCCCTTTACGGACAGCTTCTGGGGAGGCACTTATTAGCAACTAAACATCAGCACGATGGATTTTTATGAAAATATATCTCGCCCCGCGTCCAGGGGCTCATCTTTGAAAGGCCACTTTACTGATTATGAGTTTTGGATTTTAAGGCTGGCCTTAAATTGTCCTGCTAATCTGAGGCTTTATTTCACTGTAAAACCTCAAGTGTGACAGATTAACACCCCTGTCCAGATCCATTAACCCCTCGTAATTAAACCATACCTTTTTAGCCGCGGATGGCCTATTCTTGATATTCAACATGCAAAAGTTCGCCAAAAAGATTTACCCTTTTTTTTGGGGGGGGGCTGGAGTGATCGGACCGTGATAACAGTGTGCAAATACAGCTCAGGTTCTGCTCAGACGGATCCTTTACGGCCCTCAGTCATTTGTAACCGGAGTCATATTCCTATAGGACGGCACCATAGCCAAAGGTGAGAGTGGCCTTTCTAAATCACTGCCGTCAGCACGTTTCGGTATTCGCTATGCAAGCTCTTGCTGAGTAAATAACCGACCCAGTGTGGGCCCACCGGTTCCTACGAAAGAGGGGAAAAAATGGTGTACCCTGAACTGGACCTCCCTGTAGGATCGGTCCTATAGAGACCCTACCCCAGATCCCTAATACCTACACCCCCCGCCATCACCGAGCTACATATGCTCCTCATTAACACCATTATAATGAGCCATTGCACCTGAGGTAAATAAACCTCTGGCTCTGGCTCTCAGTCTGGGTATGCTCTCTCACCCTTTTCTCATACGCATGGACAGACCCAACACTGGCGCTCTTGTCTGAGAGGGGCGGCCGCCGTCGTCAGAGGAGGGGGGGGGCTCGGACGCATTGAACACAGAAGCTGCACAACAAAACACCCCCCCACCACCACCACCACCACTGCCACCACCACTTTTTTTTGTGACCGAAAGGACATTAAATGTGGTCAGTGGAGGAGCTACTGACTACACATAAAACCCCCACAGGTTCTCCATTCACAGCCACGGCCACAAAGCGGATAATGAGCTCTATAAAACTGTCAGAGGGGGAAGAATGGATGTGCATCGGATACACCGCCCGTAATTCAGATGTGGCTCTAAGTAGCTGGAAGAATGATAAGAAATGGTTTTCTCTGGCATTGATCAGACACTGCAGAAATATGAAGGTGTTTGAAACCTGGCAAAAGGCAGCTGTAACTATCCAAACCTGGGAATGGTCACAGGGAGGGGGCTCTGCTGGTCGGGGACCTGCTCCAGGTCTCTTTGCTGGGATTGTGTGAATTTTCTACCTCATTCGGATATTTAGCATTGTTTGATTGTCATCATCGTTCCCCTTCGCCATCATGGTGGGAAGAAGCATCGCCGGTTCCTCCCTGGCCAGTGATTTACAGGCAGCGAAAGCCAAAGATGTGGCCGAAGCAGTAAACCAACCTAACACGGGGATTGATTAGATGAGTGCATTCTGAGAAATTAACCCTCTCCCTTCTGCTTTACCGTCCCATCCCCGAGTGCCATTATTTGCCCTAAATCCATTAAGATGCAGATAAACGGCATTCGCGATTGTGCACGATTTTATCAGTCTCGGATTACGCCGAATATGACATCCAAATGTTTTAAAAAAAACACCTAAATCTGATTTAGCTGGATGGTGCAGCGGCGGAGGCAACTTTGAGCAACCCTGTTTTGACAAATGAACATGACATGCAGGGGGAAAATAATTTGACAGGTGACAAATGTTGAGCAGTGATACAATCTGAAAAGCAGGCCACCTAAAATATGACTTACTCTATTAAAATCATTCATGGAGGATATTGAATAGTTCTTTAAAGACCTCAAATATCTGATAAGATTTACTTTCATTTGATTAAGTGTTTTTATGACGATTAAATCAATGACAAAAGGACAGACGTGTGTTTGGTGCGGCTTATGGCTGTTTGTATTTGTTTGTGGAGGGGGGGGAATCTCATCCTGAAATTATCTTCATATCATTACAGTTGGCGTGGCGACGCCATAATTCAAATGCGGCGACGTCAATGGACCAGATCGATTAATCACGGTAAACAGATTATGCAAACAATGGTGAGTAATACTGGCAGATGCACATATTTAAAGTGCGCTATGTGAATATTTGTTACTTCAAATGTGTCTCGTCATTAGACGAGAGGCTTACGCAGCCTCGAGATGAATGCACACTGAAGGCGCAAATTAGCATATTGCTAATATTGCGCATTTGAATTGACCGTACCCATGAAGGTGAGCCGCCATTTTGTTTCTGGGGGGTTTGTAGGACACGGTGTGCATTTATGCATTTGTCATTGTGCATACATACAGCGGAATTTGAGCTCTATGCATTTGACCCATCCTATTGTATAGGAGCGGTGAGCAGCTGCAGCACCTGGGGACCAACTCCAGTTCTTTTTGCTATTGCTTTGCTCAGGGGCACGGGCAAGAGTAATAGCCCCGCCATGTTTGTGATGGTGGGAGGAAACCAGAGCACCCGCAGGAAACCCACACAGACACGGGAAGAACACGCAAACTCCACACAGAAGAGACCTGGGATGTGATTCAAACCTTGGATTTCAACAACCCAGGACAAATAAATTGACTTGACTTGACCTTATTGCTGCAAGGCAGCAGTGATAATATCGCACCGCCATGCTGCCCAATTTCCCTCTACTCGAGGATGCTCCTCCTGAAGTTATTCTCATTTTATTTTGTCCGTGGAGAATTCCCTCATCTGAAGTATGAGAACAGGGTGTCGTCCACTGTTACTTATTGTAAACTTGTAAATCTGAGCCCCCCTGAGAATGTGACTGTGATTTAGGACTGCACAAATAAGCTCCACTTGAGTCAAAAGCTGAGACGCAGTTTGTCTCAGTATGTTAATGATCCCAACATGTTTGCTCTGGCAGTGTGGGAGTTCCTACCTTTGCTCGTCCTCGTCAGCCGCAGGATTCAACCACACTTCTGGACCTTAGGCAGAGCCTGAGGGGAGGGAAAGAAGAGGACATGTCAAACACCGAGCTCGACTGTAATTAAGGGCAGCATAGCTCAGGAGGTAGGGAGGTTGTCTAGTAATCGCAGGATTGATGGTTTGATCCCCGGCCCCTCCAGAAAGCGTGTTGAGGTGTTCTTGAGCAAGACACTGAACCCCTCAATGCACTCCCTGCTCCTATAAAACAGGATGAGTTAAATGCAGAGAACAAATTCCTACAGCCTTGGTCATGTGGCTAATAAAACAATTCTATTCCAATTCCTGGTGTCAACTTTGTGTCCTAGTGCCTGGACGGCTGCCTTGAACCACACCGCTACACTGATTTAAAGAGAACGTCGTCCGCCCTTCGCATTCGCACAGTTGCTCAACCACCACCGTGGCATGACCAGCAGAACTTCCATGTCTCTCTGGAAGAATGAGCTTATGGTGAAACCCTGCCCAGGTTCCACTCGGTTTTATTTTCCCATTCTTCCGACTTCCACTTTGGCGGCCCTAATCAAAATAAAGAAACCACGACGCAGGGTATCAAAATCACAGCGAATAAATAAGGGTGGGGTCTTGTGATTTTACCGTTTTGCATGTTTTCACAATAACGCGTTGCAATGTTAACTATGCACGTAGCTTCGTACATCACGTAGAGGAGCGCCGAGATCCACTTCCGTGATTTATGCTTAAATATGTGGACGTCTGCTTCCAGACTTTTGCTTGCTTGGATTGGACGACAGAACAAATTCCTTCACACACACAACACAGAGGGTTTACAGTGTACAGAGAGGTTTTGACCACTGGGCTCAGGACTGGAAGTGCATATCTCTGTCTTGAAAGATTTAATAGCCTCTCCTCTTCTCTAAATGTTGAGGAGTTACGGTGACGAGAGTGCATGTGAAATTACATTTAGATATCTTCTTTTTTTTATTGTATTGCCTCTCCTTGCATCGAGGACAGACACAATGGGGAAAGAGAGGCACGAAAACTTCCATCGGTTACATATGTTCCCTGCCCAGTTACCTTTTGTGCATTGCTTTCTTCTTCCTGTGTTGTTGGCCTTTTTTTTCTTCTTTTTTTTTTGGCTTTTCAAAGCCAAATGATTTACTGTTCATGAATTTATGCAACAGGGGGAAAGCATCCAGTCCTGTAAGGCCATAACTCATTGGCTAAAAGTCTTGCCTCATTTACATTGTATACAATGCAAACCTGATTTCTCATTTAGTTTTAAGCGTGCCGTGTAAATCTTCGAAGAGTACGTGGGGTCTGGCGATATTGGGCGGCTTGACCCAGGAATCGTGCCACATTATCGTGGTAAGAGTTCCGTCAAAGTGCCCTTGTTCCTGTTGGTGCCTGGGTATCCTTTGGCTGAGGTTCTCACAGTGGTAATGAGCGGCTTTTAATTCACCTGACCGTGTCAATGGCAATGGGCCAGCATAGCTCTGAGGTTAGAGTGGTTGTCTAGTAATCAGGAGATTGGTGGTTTGATCCCCGGTTCTTTCAGAAAGCACGTTGAAGTGTCCTTGAGCAGGACACTGAACCCTTAACTGCTCAAGCCCTGAGATGGAACGGTGACCTGTCCAGGGTCTTTCCCCACCTTTTGCCCAAGGTGTTGGCATAGGCTCCGGCTTGACTCTGCAACCCGACCTCAGATTAGTGGTTGATGATTGATGGATGGATGGATGGATGGATGGATGGATGGATGGTTGTTGATGACCATGCATCCGGTGTAAATAAACAGCTTCGAAGAACACACTCGGTAGCAGTGTATCAACATGAACGTACAAGAGTGTACTGTTCTCGAGGTATAAAATCAAGTCTAGAGGTTTTGCTGCCATAGTCCAGTGCATACTTCTGCTGAACAGGCAGGGACTGCAGGCTGCAGGCCCTCCAAGTAGAGAATATCTGTGAAGATATAGCTGTGAAGTTTTCTGAGGTTAATGGATAGGCTTGAGGTCTCTCTCCCACCCAAATGTTATTTTTATGGCTGATTTTGGCAGGGAGACATTTGTTTCATTAGACCACAGCTTCATCATTTATGCATTGATGGAAATGCAAGGTTTTGGGGTTACGGACACTTATTCTCCAAATGGTGTTTCGCTCATTCAGCCCACAGGGCAAGGCTAATGGAATCTGATGATCCCCACCGATCTAAATGGCTTTGAAAAAAAAAAAAAAAACTGTCAGCAACTCTGGCTCGGAGATAGCGGGCATAAACGCTGCCAGAAGAAATGCATTAACTTTTGGTACATTCAAAATATTTGAGGGTCGTCGATAAACTTAATAACACTTTTCATAGATCCATAAAAGTATCTTTCAGCTTGTTTGCATTTCATCCGCAAAATCTGTTTCCACGGGCTACGATGTAGCACAATTATGTATTATGTTATGTGTTGTGCATTTCACATTGATTGGCCGGGCTTACTTAATGCAATTGCTGCATATCCTTTCTTGGTGGGGTAGGGAAAAAATCGTTGGAGAATCAATGTACGGAAGCAAGCAAGACAAAAATAATTGACTGTTTTCAAACTCCTGCAGGCGGCGGAATAACTAACCAAAACAGCTTCCAGGGATGTTTAAAATTGGGCTTGCAAATCCTTCAGCCACACGGGCAGACTGCAAAAAAATGGTAATCCTGAGATCCATCCTGAGCCCTACATACTGAGTTAAGTGTCTTCAGACCACTATTTTGCTACACCTGGGTAGATATGGTATGCTAATCGCATCTAAGGCCAACCCAGCATTCGGCTGAAAGAGCCTGGCAAAGAGCGCGGTGCAGGGCTGCACTGAAGTGGTGAAACCAGATGCAGGGAGGTGCAGCTCTCCCCCACGGAGCTACCTCCCTGGGTGCCTTGAGGTCCACTTCCAATCTATTTGCTATAATTGCCGTCGGAGTGTACACCTTGGAGTCCTCTAATTCCCTCTTTTATTTCAGCTACCATGAGGGAGACCATCTGTCCTCCTACCTCCACCTCCCCCACTCGTTGGCGTCAGGCTTCTCCCGGTCTACACACAC
>OMLC01001129.1:9563-22079 GCA_900302585.1 Regalecus glesne
GGGGGGGGGGACAATACCCTGACATCCTATTACTTAAGGAAAGACGAGCCCACCGTGGTCCAAGGGTGCCTTCTGTGAGCCAAGCAGGGGATTGTGTCGCCGGTCTGGGCCTGCCCTTGATGACGGCCCTCGCTAATGCTCTGTGTTGTGTGAGGCTGATCAGACCCTGGAGTTTCAGCTCAGCCCATCTGATTGCTTGGTTACTCTGAATTGGGTGATAAAACAATGCAGCTGCATGTTCGTCTCACAGCAGACTTCTCTTCCCCACAGACGGCCATTAACAGACTGGGGTACACATGCCATAGAAAAATATCCGTTCACATCACAATACTGCACCCCTGGCTATACAATTTTATTAAAAAAAATAAACCAACAACAAAGTAAATAGAACGCAATGATGAAATAAAAATACACGTCCTACAGAATACACATGAGATGCTACACTCAAGCACTGGAGCACCAACTCAGCTATACCTGACTTGAGGGATGCAGATCGCAGCAGCTTGTTCAACTCACTGCCCTCCTCTCTGTAAACAGAGAGGGAGCGAGGGTCAAAGGACAGGGTGTCATGTCCCTGTTAAAGCCTAATGAGGCGAACATGGAATTTGTGATAACGGACGATAGAGATAAAACTGACTTGAATTGAGCAGGGATGAAAAGTCTGTTGCAGCGTATTGCATTTTATCATAGCTCACTTCCCAGTAACTATGGTGATGCAATTAGAGAAGGAAATACTAGCTCCTAACAAACATCCATCCATCTTTCCATCCTCAGCCGCTGATCCAAAGTAGGGGAGTGAGGGTCCTGGAGCCCATCTTAGTTCCCAGTGGGCGAAAGGCAGGGACACGCCCTTAAAGGGTCACCAGTCCATCACAGGGCAGAGCAATTAGGGGAACAGTGTCTTGCTCAAGGACACACTTCTCTGCAGGTGTGGTGCTCCAACCTGAAATCCCCCTGATTTCCAGACAACTGCAAAATATGAAACTCAACAAAACAATTACCTGTAAACATGTTAACCAAGATCCCTTCAGGAGTCACATTATTAGCTCACCTCACCTGTGTTTTGTTCTCCGGGAAGAACCTTTAACATCAAAACCAGCAAGAGCACCAGACTAACTCACTTCCCTAAGAAACGCCCATCAGCAGACCGAGGAAGGAGGGCGCGGACTGATGATGTCATCGTAGGTCAGCAATGGCGAGTCAAGTCGAGTCAAATCGAGTCAAGTCAACTTTATTTGTTTTACATCGTGTCCTCACACCCTCAACGCATTACCACTTACCAAGGGACATTTCAACAAGGCTAGGATGATTGTCAGGATGCTTTCCTGACCAGCTACTTGACAAAGTCATTATGTTCTATGCCCATCTAGAAAAGCCCGCATCCGACGAGGGTACCAACCACTGTGATGGATCAATGGTGAAGGAGGAAGAGCACTCACAAACGGGTCCCCTTTTAATTAATGATGAGGATTAGAGATAGGCTGTGAGCTCAGTCAAACACTCACAGCAGAGGGTGGGAATATGAGCTGTGTAATTGATATGTGGAATACAGGAAGCTCATATGTGACCTCCGCGGCAACACCATCCACGTGGAATCGAGTGCAGAGGTGCTGCTATGTACCACATACGTGATAGTCTTTGTCTTCTAGATCATATGTTTTCTAGATCATGGCTAAGTCGGAGTGTTTGACAAAAAGTCTGGTATGATTGAGGAGATGAAATTGTCCCAGATATCAGTTAGTCCCCCTAGAGGTGATTAAAAGAATACACGTGAAACTGCCACATCACAGTAAAATAATTGAACTTCTGCAGATTTATAGGCAGCGTTGTCGTCCAGTAAAGCAGAGGATTGGTGGCTTGATCCCCTGCAGGAAGCATGTTGAGGTGTCCTTGAGCAAGACACTGAACCACTGACTGCTCGCTAGGCTCTGTGGCTGCTCACTGCTCCTTTAAAATGGGAGGTCGGCTTTACGCGTCACAATTAGACCCCACATTGTGGGGGTGGACTTGGATTTAGACAGAGCTTTGGGGGGATTAAGGCCAGACACCATTCCTTCAAACCCGCAGCCTCTGGGGTCATCTGCTCCTAAACAATAAGAGGGGTTTAATGCTGAGAGCTAATTCTGCTTTATGTATGCACAACGACAAAAAAAACCAAAATGTCTTCCTCCTGTGACTGTGATGGTCCTCTGATTTGCCTTAACATAAATGACAAATTGAGGGTTTTCCACCCAGAAAAACACAAATATCTGGAACGAACCATCAGAGCCCTAAAGTGTAATTGTCATACTCTCCATAGCCTCTCGTCTTAAGATTATGCGTTGTTGAAAATGATGAGCACTGTGATTGACTGCAAAGACAGGGGCTATTTTGAAAGAGAGAAAAACCCACAGAGTGGCTTAAAATGGAGCTCAAACATCCAGACTCCAAATGGCTGATTATGCAATAAAAAAACAACATGCTTGAAGCTTCGGAGTAACGGCTCTCTCTCTGTGACCCTCTTAAAATCCCCTTAAAGTTGTCAGGATTTCAACTCAACATACTCTAAATCCTTCAGACTCGACATACGCTCAATGCTCGCATCACGAACAAACCCTGTGCTCTTGTCATCCCACAGATCATCCGAAGAACGGAAGTATTCTAAGTGGTTTCTTGGTTATTAGGGATCCAAGAACCGAAGCTTGAACCCTATTGTGTCAGTTGGTGTTTTATTTTTCTGCACTAAAAATTGCTGGGCCTCAAAAGCTGTAACAGCCACACTTCCCAAGCTTGGCCTATTAGTTGGATATCTTACCCACTACTCATGCAGTGAGGGCAGGTCAGGCCTGGTCAGGTCCCCCTGCTACTGATACCATGTAAACCAGAGCTACTTATTCCGTGTTTGGTGATTAATCCCCCCCCACCCACACACACTCTATGAGGCATCCTCTGGAGAGAAGGTGGGCACCATCAGGGTTATTGAAACACTTGTAAGGAAGCATGAAACAACACTCGACCGGTCGAGTCTCAGGTTACCAATGCCTGCATCTCCCGATGCCATGCTACAGGACGGGGTTGGATAGCATGCTACTGCGGCGTGCCACATTGGAATTCAGAACGTACGGAGAAACAAGAAAACAAGACAGGACAAACAAGGAAAAGAGAAAAACTAGAGAAGGAGCTAGAGAAATACACGTGGAACATCCATGGACTTGCTGCAGTTCGGGTGAAAAAGTTACGGAGATTAGCCATGCGTTGTTTTAATTCTAGAGAAGAGTAAAAAAGACCAAAAAAAACTGTCAGCTTTACGGTTCCCACGGCAACAGCATGGTCGTGCTGCACCTGTGAACAGCCACATAATCAGCACAAGACTTAATGCCTCAGCCAGGACCCCTACAGTTGTGCAGATATATGCTCCTACGCCTGAGCCAAGGGATGACAAAATTAAGAAATTCTATGAAAACATCCAAAAGATATTGAAGAAAGGGCCAAAGAAGGATACTGATGAAATTAGATTTGCTAAAGTGTGGAAGTTACCGCACTTTAAGTCTAATAAGTCCACCCAAAACAACAAGCCTGACACTGTTTGACGTTAATCTAAAGTTGTATGCCATAATAACCATTGAGGCCATGTCTAGAGAAGTCAATGAGCAGTATATCATAACTTCACTGATTTAAAAAAAAGACAGGTAATTGTGAGAGGCTCTTTGGGCCAGTATGAAGAAGCACAGCATGGCTGTGTATACCGTCAACAGAAAACATCCATGATGGGAAGAGCAGCTCCACAGCTCTCACTAGTAATGGAACGTGGAGGTGGTTTAAAACAAATGTTGGAATGTGATAAGGCTGCTTGTTATCACCCACAACCTTCAATCTTTTCTCCTCCCTGGTCATGATGGATGATGAATTTACCAGAAGTGTTGAAAAAGATGGAAGAGTGACCACGAATTTTACATTTGCTGACAATATTGACTTGATGGCAAGGACCGGGTCTGAGCTGGCCGAGCTAACAAACCATTTAGACTCCACTGTGAGAAGGTACAGAATGGGAATTAGTAGTGAAAATAGCAAGCCCGTGAGGATGGGAATATAATTACCAGGACAAAATAATGATGAAATTCAAGAGAATGGAGAAGAACCATAAACGGCGGATCAGCTCAACCACTTCAGCCCAATAATCCAGTAATTCAAGTGATTGTTTTCAGTCTTGGTCAATACAAGCCTTTTCCATGCTTCATCCAATCATCACCCGCCTAACCTGATGGCAGCTGATGGTTGAGGATGATGGGGGAGCACTGCCCCAGCTCGGGGAGGGGATGAGATTTTTTTGTGTGTGATTTCTATCTCTGAAAATAAGTGTCGAAGTTATTTATCAACACCTGATGTAATTGTTGTAATCTTTTATCATTTCCCCAAGTCAGCTAATTTCCTTTAATTTATTAATGGCTGCTGTTGCTGCTGATTGGAGGGGAATTGGAAATTAGGCTGGAAGTGGAGCAAGCGTGTGAATGTTTGCAAGAGCAGAGGCGGAGTGAAATGTTTCTAACAAGCGACACTGTTAGCTGACGTGTGGAGCAGGTAAGAGCATCCAGTTAGGAACCCGGCACACGGCCCCCAGGTCTTATTTATCCACCGTCTTGTGGTTGTGTTTTCATTTATATTTATATTTATCTATTTAAGATTGCCTTTGGAGGTGGAAACCGAAACTCCAACCTGAACACCACCTGCAACTCTGTCTAGGACAAGTGGGCATGGATGTTCTCCGTGTTGTGCGCCAAGCCTGTCAAAAGCCGAGGTTTTTTAGGTTTTTTTTAAAGAAAGAGGAATTAATCCACTGAGTGGTGGTGACTTGTGTCCGTTTTCTACAGGAAAGCAAAGTCACTTGATGAGGTCATCGTGCTCTGACAATGGAATGTGTCCCCTGGATTTGACCCCTCCTTTAGTTCCGGAGGAGTGGGCCGCTGCAGCTCCCACCTGGGGAGCAGTTAGGGCTTCGGGGTCTTGCTCAAGGACACTTCAGAACCCCGTCAGAAGGAGCAAACTAGTGGCTTCCCCAAATACTGGAGGATCCACTCTGTTTCCTGAGTTACAGAATATGAAATATGTTCTTAGTCCTCTAATTGCTTGTGCCAACAGACGAACATTAGCCTGGTGACAAAATCTGACATATTTTCATTCTAAATGTTCATTAAAATGCACTATTATTATTATTATTATTATTATCATCATAATCATCATCATTATCATCATCATTATAATTTCTGTTGTTGTTGTTGTTATTGCTATTGTTGTTATTAATATCATTATGATTATTGTTGTTTTCATTGCTATATAGCTTGGTAAACCACCAGAGTGATATATGTACAGTAAAATAAGTTTCCTTTCTGTCTTTTACAGAGGGAAAGAGAGAACAAGAGAACTTTTGTTCCCATTTCACAGCGTTTCCAGACAGTCATGCCTCAGATACAGTGGAAATAAAAGAGAAATAAATAAATAAATCAAATCACCACGGACGAGACGCCGCTCCTTATAAACGCGCGAACAAGGGGAGTGCGCCGCAGAGCTCAGCCAGCCAGCTGCGGCGGCGCAGAAGAACCGGACGCGGAGTGCCGGACGGAGAGAACCGGACGGAGAGTATCGGACGGAGACGAACCTGTCGGAGAGTATCGGACGGAGACGAACCGGTCGGGGAGTACCGGACGGGTAGAAAAGGACACGAGAACTTGACGAGGGGGAACCAGACGCGTGGAACCCTGACGGATCGGAACCGGACGCAGAGGACGGGACGTCATCTACGCCGTTCATCCGCTCCCAGCATCGGTCGGCTCTCCTCTTTCGCAAGTAGCAAGCGGAGGTCTGAAGGCACTTGGAAAGAGCCGAATTAGAGAAAGAAAGAGAGGAGGAGAAAATCACGACCCCGTCATTTGGTCCACGCCGCTTGGGATGTACCGTTCATGCGGACTGGCCAGACAGCGGGACCGAGCTGGATAGACAGGCGTACCGACTGCCACACCGCCAAACGGGGCGAGCGGAGCCGGACCCATCCCCACGCCTGACGGGGACAGAAGAGGCAAAGTGTAACACGGGCAACCCGAACCCCTGCCTCCATCCTTTCCCCGTGAGTATGAGCCTCTTCACTTCCCCTGGTGTGTGCTCTGGGTTTGTTCTGTTCTTTTGCTTTTGACCGATATGTGGTATTCTGTGAGCGGACGTCTGCAGACAGTCAAGTTCTACACGCCGTGTGGTCGCCAAACTTCCACATTACGTGAGCTCCAATGTGATAAACCCCGTCAACCTCCATGTACCAAGTGTTCCCCGTTCACACAGCTCATTTCACACACTCCAGTTCTACAACTTTGTCTTCGGACGCCGGGGATGATTTTGCTTTTGGGCCAGTGTGTCGGATGACAGAACATCTGTCCAGGTGTGCAGGTCACGTGTGAGGATGACTCATGTCGCACCTTGACCGTACATACTGGATGAGGAAGGCTTTGACACCACACGTCCATGCTGAGGACGGCAGCAGGTAGAGAGGTCCCCATTAGTCCCCATGCTGTGGGGCTGGACACGGTCTTAGATGGCACTGGGGGGGGGGGGGGGGTTAAGGCTGGATGCCCATCCTGATGGGGGTCTGAACCTGCAACATCTGGCTTGCAGAGAATCTTTGGATACTTGCTCAAGTGTTTGGTCACATATTTTATAAAAGAGAATGTGTGTGTGTGTGTGTGTGTGTGTGTGTGTGTGTGTGTGTGTGTGTGTGTGTGTGTGCAGGGCAGGTGACCAGTGCAGGAGAATACAGTAATGTACGACTCCTCACATAATTGGCATAACACCTCAGTGAAACCATCTGATCTTGGCTGCAGATCCATATGTGACATCATCATCCTCATCATCCTCATCATCATCATCCTCATCATCATCCTCATCATCTGATAATGATCTGAGTCAGTTAGCCACAGTGACACAGGAAAAAGCATGGAGAGATGAATGGGACACACCACTTCATGTTAACACCGAGCGCGGCGCTCCCTTCAATCCTCTGATCTCACACCTACCCCTACCCTGCAGCCTGTGTGAAAGTGTATCATCACACCTGCTTTCTGATGCAAGCGCCAAAGTATGACACGTCACACCCCGGGAAGCCCTGAAACACCGGCGTTTGAAACTCCTCTGTCTGTGAGAGACGAGCGTGCAACTCACGCGGGTCGAGTCAAGCCGGTTTTATCTGTGTGGTCCATTATCACGAACCACGAATGTGCCTCAGCGGGCTTTACACTGACACAACACCCCGTCCTCACACACCCCTGGTGTCGGATGAGGAACAACTCGCCTACAGAGCCCTTTAGCAGGGAGAAAGAAGGGGAAGGAACCTCAGGGAGAGCGACGGAGCGAGGCAGTGCCTCTGAAAGGCCGGCCGCTGTCACCGTTTGTATTCGGTCGGTACATCGCATGCCTCAGGAGCTGATGAGCCAGATGTTGCGGGTTCGAACCCCCTGCGGGGCATCAGGAAGGGGATCTGGCCTTAGCCCCCCTATGCTCTGTCTATGTCCATCCCCACAATGAGGGGACTCATTGTGGGGATGGACACACGGAGCTCATTATAGGTGTTTTATTTGAACCTGTTCAGGCTTCACAGAATGAGAGAGAGAGAGAGAGAGAGAGAGAGATCGAGAGAGATCTGCTCTTTCATTGGCTTCCAGCCGCTTCATCCATAGGCTTCAGAGTATTGAGAGTTCAGTGTGAGCACATTCATCCGTAGCTGCTACAGTATGTCACGTACTCCAGAGCGTGCTGGCTCCTTTGCGGCGCCACAGAGGATCACCAGTGTTAGTCACTCTCTCAAGGCCCGGTTACCTCTGCATATGGATTTATTGAAGAGACACCAGAGTGATGATTTTGTTTGAATTTCATTACCTGGATGAGAGGTACATCTTTTACGTGTCACGCTTAGTCCCTGTGTGGTGGCGGTGTACACGGACACAGCTGGAGCCAGGGGGATCAAGGCCGGATGCTCTTCCCGACGCCCCTCGGTGGGTTCACACCCACAACATCTGGCTCGTCGGTTTCCAGAGCACACGCTCTACCACTGAACTACCGCAGCCCCTACCACATTACCAGGACACTAGATATAAAACGCTGATTCAGCAATATCTCCCCACAAATTGCCTTCATGTACTTACATCAACTCCTCTTCTGTCTTCCCGTCTCACGGGAAGCATGATAATCTACACCGTCATAAAAAAAGCACCCTAACATGTATTCTAATGTGATTTTGGATATTGAAAATCTCCTTTTCTTTAAATATGTCAACAGGGAAATAGAAGGTGGGGGGAGATTTACTGGTCCCCAGAGCTATGCGACTTCCTTCAAGCATTTTGTCATTTTCCTCATACTGGTGGAACGAGGTACAAGGGCATCACGGAACTGATGAAACAGCAGAAGGCGAACGCGCCGTGCACGCTCAGTCTGTTCTGTATGCTCGCCAGGCCAGACCTCTTGTCCAGCGTTTTCCCTTACAGGGACCGAATTACAGGTAGGGAGATTGTCAGCCGCTGGATTGAATCACTGTGGATGCGTAACCCCGAATAAGAGAAATTACCTCAAGGTCAGGGTTCAACAGACGGTCGGCGCAAATTTCACGTCTGTATTAGCACTTAACCTATTGTATCACGGTTGGACGCCGACATGATTTCCCGCTAGTACGATATAGAATCTATTAAAAATTAATGATGGACATGAAGGCGTGCTGGTGACTGCAAATAGGCTTCCATAATATCTCATCATCTAAATCTGAACACATCTTTCACCAAGACTCAACACGTGTGTTTAAAAGATGGCATGTTTTCATACCCTCCGGTGACATTATCACTTCACTTAATGTTCATAGTTAGATCCTCCAGATGCGGACCTAATCAAATGAGGCTTCACACGCACATCAGGGCACCACGGGGCGGGGAGGGAACAGCTTTGGCTGTGTCAGTTTCCAGGCGTGGATCCATGATATGCCTGCAAATTTAAGAGTCTGTTTATACGTGCCACAATTAGTCCCCCGGCTGAGGGGCTGGACACGGACATAGACGGAGTGTGATGGATGAAGGACGGATGCCCCTCTGGACGTCCTGCGGTGGGTCAGGATCCCGCAAATTTGGGCCCATCAGTTCGTGAAGCGTGCGGTCCACCGCTGAGCGACGCGAGCCCCTGATATGCTTGCGAACGCAAGCATCGTAATGTCGGTGACTTCATTTGGGGCAGGGATGGTGATGAGGGGGTGATAAATTGCTCCTGAAGCAGATTGAATGTTTCCAGAGCTCACGGCTATACTGCCCCCTATGGATATGTAATGGTTATTGACATGGGCCTAAAGGCCTTCATTTGGGCTGCAACTAATTTGAAATGACAACTCAGGCATAGGGCACTTGTAGTAATGCATGGGCGGTGGCAAGAAAGAAACTGTTACGTAAATACAATGCCCCCACAACCCCCCCCCATGGGGGAGGGGGGGGGTTGTACTCAAAATCCACAGCTAATATTGTGAAAACAGCAACAGCCCCAATAAAAGCTTCTCTGAGATCCCCTCTCAGGTTCTGACTGAGGACAGTGATGGAGAGGAAAGATGGCTCTTCATAAAATGTTGTGACATCCTGAGAAACGTGCACGTCACTGACAGACGAGCCCTCTGCGACGTGTCGGGTGTTGGCACCTGTGGCGTGGGGGCGGCGCTGTCGTTCGTTTTCCTCTCTAACACAATCCTCATTAAGGATCCAGGTTTGGTCGTGTTTTTGGCAGATGTTGTTTTTAAATTAGCACCTATTCATTTATTTGCATTTGTTAAGCCCTAAATACCAGGTAAATGATGCTTTCTATTTTGACAGTCCCACACCCGTTCTTGGCTGCCGCCTCTCTCCGGTGGTGCTTAATTTGGAAAGGAAGCCCATTGGTCTTTTGCAGAGCGTGGAAGACAAATGTCCCTCAGGATCCATCTGACAACTTAATTTATATAATTGCTTAGAAGCATCTGCCTAACAGAGACTGATTTTCAGCAACACCCCCCCCCCCCCCGCCTGTCATGGTTATGAATAACTTGGATGTGAAGGCAAATGAGTCAGAGAGGCACTCTCAGAGCCGGAGTGTGGGACTTTTGCATGGGAATGAATGTCAGTGACATTCAAGCCATTACCCGATGAGGTTTTTTCCAGTGATGACGAAGCCGATCACCGCCAGGTGAATCTCTCCGGGTTTTGCAGCACACTGGGGTTTTATAGAAGTAAAATTGACTTGGCTGGAAAATCTGGTGTCTGGGGCGACATTCCCACGCTGGCGCTCTGGAAGGGATCCATAATGACACATTCGACATCAACCAGCCTTGATTGATTTGTCCGACTTCCGCTCCTGTGAGATGAAGGCTGCTGATTGGTTTGCCTTTGGGGCTTTCTGTCAGAAAGCTTCCAGGTTTGATTCCTAAGGCAGGAAAAAAAAAACACCCTAAGAAGCATCCCAGAGACGTTTCTGATGCTCCAGAGTAAAGAGAAACTTAGCATGCCGAGGAAAATTAAAGCTTACATTAAAAAAGGTTCAGACGGCAGAGAGGAAAATCACGGATAAGCAATACTGCAGTCTTTCCTCCTTGGAAAATGCTGACAGAAATAGAAAAAGGTAAATGGAGTCATTTTTATGTAGCTCTGTTCTAGTCTAGTGGCCACTCAAAGCGCCTTACAATGCACGCCTCACATCTACCGAGCACGGCGGGTTAAAAAGAGAAATAGCTCTCCCTGCCAGAAGGAAGAGACCAAAGTTCCACACTGCAGGTTTAAGACATAGTTTGGGCATCATCTAAATATCATAGTAAGTGCATTTGGTGAAATATGTGAATCTCCGATGATTTGATTACAACCATCTATTCTGCTCAGGGAACACAAATTCAAATCTCAGCTTTCAAACACCTTTTAGTGGTTGTTTCTTTCCTTTTTTTTATGTCACTCTATTCTAATTGCTAATCAGCCTCTGCTTCTGAGTGCAGCCAGCTGAATGTGGAGCTACTCCACGAGACAAGCCACGTACGAGTCGGATTGAAACTAGCATGGTGAGCTCAGTACCAACAGACTGCCCCTCAGTTTGCTTAGGCTGTGGTTATGGTAAAAGTTTGAATAAACCCACAACATGGGGACTAAATATCCATCCATCCATCCATCCATCCATCCATCCATCCATCCATCCATCCATCCATCATCAACCCCTCATCCAAAGTCAGGCCACTGAGTCAAGCTAGGGTCTATCCAGCAGTCATTGGAAAAAAAGGTGAGGAAATGTCTGGACAGGTCACCATCCTATCGCAGGACATTGAGCAGTTTGGGGTTTAACGTCTTGCTCGAGGACACTTCAGCATTCTTTCTACAGGGGACTAATCCTGACATGTGAAAATGGACCTCTCGTTAAAACTTGGAGGACAAGTCATAGAATAATGTGTGGCAAAAATATTCTTAAAAAAAAAAAATCCTTGGTTCCCTATAGCCACTGGTTGGTTCCATTCCAGTCCTTGTAATTGTCTATGGCTGGAGCCGACTTCACCGTGTTATGATGAGCTTCCAATTAATAATGTGTGGCTGCCTGCAGGCTGTCTCTTCATTTGACTCCTCTGGTGTCTGCAGGGTGACTGACATAGGGAGGTGACATGAAGCTATAAATTAGACATCGGCCCTCAGAACAATGCTTACAAAGGAGGACGTTGCGTAGACACACCAAAACCGCACCCTAGTTCAAAGTTGATGAATGAAATGCTTCGCAAAATGCCATTGAGATTTTCCATATTAAACATTTACTTTCATCTCTGAAAGGCTGGGATTCTGATGGCTTTCGGCCAGAAAAACTGCCACATCACTCAGTATGATATCCGGCACTATGAAAGCGAGCGTTTTCATGAAGCTGCTCGCTGCTCTTGTCATACTGCTGATGTGTTGACCTGACATGGGTGGTAGTGGACTTGAGTGCATGCATCCTCTCACCGAGTGAGCATGGTGATGTTATTATGGTAGATGTGGTAGGAAGACAGCGGTGGTGATGGCGAGCACTCGCCGGAGGATGGGGGGGGGTGTTTCTCAGGATGCAGCCCCTGATTTCGTGTGACAGTGCAAGAGCGTTATCAACCAGGGCCGTGACAAAGCATGACACTCGGATTTTTTTAAATCTTCCAAACGTCTGACGAGCTCATGCCTTCGCCAGATGAGTGACTTGGAAGAGTAATAATGGCCTTTGTTTTTCCAGCACACTCAAATGCAGCCAAATGTGGGGGTCCAAGTGTTGCCTCTGTATTATGCTGATAGCCAGGAGAGAGTGATTAGCTGAGACTCCAGATGTACCTCTGATCAGCATCTTCAAGAGTTTGCCGTCTTCTCTCTCTCTCTCTCTCTCTCTCTCTCCATCCCTCATGTCTGTATTGTTGTCAGACACTGGAAGCAGACTCCAACAACAACAACAAAATTAGAGATTCTTCACCCGTCAGGACTCACCATTTGTGATTTATTATGAGATAAGACTCTAATC
>OMLC01001130.1:1991-12046 GCA_900302585.1 Regalecus glesne
TTGATAAGGAAGAACGCTGGTTTGAATGAGGATTCAAAGAGGCTGTCTACGTGAAGCGGGAACAACCTTACCTGAACCAGTCTGTGTGTGTGTGTGTGTGTGTGTGTGTGTGTGTGTGTGTGTGTGTGTGTGTGTGTGTGTATGTGTGTGTGAGAGAGAGAGAGAGAGAGGGAGAGCGTATAGCCATCACCATCTTACAATGCTGTAAGTGCAACTATTTCTCAACCCTTTGTGAATAGTACTCACTACCACTGAATGTCCAGTCAATGGCCAACTTGCATATGAAGCAATCTTCAGTTTGGGTCATTATGAAACCGTATTGTTTTGATATAAGGGGTGGGGATGCTCCCATCAGCTTAGACTGAAGATATCACCCGAGTATGAGTGATGAGATGCTTCTTTCAATAAAACTTTGTGTCCAGATGAACTGATTGACCTTCTTCTCTTTATCATCTTCTAAGACGGAAAAGGAAACCGTTTTTTTTCTCCTCTGCCTGTTTGAGCGAAAGGGCCAGTGTGCAAGAAGATGGAAAGAGGCACGGTACTTTTGGATTTATTATGGAAATTATGGTCTAAAGAATACCTCGCTCCATTAAAAGAAAGGCAAAAGTGGAACGGAACCAAACATAATTTCGCAATAGGGGACATTGTTTGGATCGCAGATGCCACTTCCCCACTAAGTGCCTGGATGATAGGAGAGGTCCAATCCCTCAGGATAACTTTGAGCAAAGGTGCACAACCCCGGCAGCTGGGCCAGCGCTGTGGCTGGCTGGCTGAATCTATGCACTGGCCAGATGGTGAAATAAAGTGAACTAAGAGAGAACCTTTTCCCTTAATTTCACCTTTGCACATTCAGGAACATAAATTTAATATGAATCAATATATTAAATAAAATGTACATTCATTTGAGGACAATTTTGAGGAAATTTCAGCAGATTCCTCCTCTGACATTGGAAAATAGGTAAGATGGCACATCATGAAGCTCATCATGGGGGGGGGGCATCTGGCAGACACAGTGCAGATGGGGAACCTGCATTGAACGGTTCACTTCAGAGGAGTTCTGGAAAGCAAATGAAAGGAGAGATGAGAGATGTGGGAGCAATAGAGCAGAGTCATGGAAAGAAGAGGAGGAGAGGGTCCTTAGTCCATTTACTGACAAAGCTGCAGTTGCTAAATGCTATGGCAATTCCCCAGTCATTCACCTAGCAACCAGGAACAAAACAGGAAGTAACCAGAGAAGTGAGAACATTAACCGAAACTCAGGCAGCAGTTGGGCCTCGTGTTTGTGTGTGTGTGTGGGTGTGGGTGTGTGTGTGTGGTAAGAGCGAGTCATCTTCATTGCTGTCATTGTTATAGCAAAAGTTGGACCACAAAAAAAAGTGCAAATATCAATTGTAAAACGACACAATGCATTGTTTCAGCATCCACATATACACATGGTGTAGTCACATGGTGAGGGAATCTAGCCCATCACTCATGTTACACTACAATGCTTTGACTGCTTCTTAGAAAATGAACCTGAGTGAAAACTTTTAAGACATTTGTAGTTGTATTCTATTTAGAAACCACCAAAGATATTGACGCATAGCTAGAAGCCTGTTTCTTTTCTGTCTTGATGCCTGCTAAATAATCCAGGTCGGGGAGTCACCAAAAAAGGTGGATCAGTTCATCAGGACACAGTGTTGTGTCCAGATGAACTGATCCACTTTTTTCTAATTCTGAACTTTGTAATAGAGGTTTCTACTTTTGCTATGAAATGTTAAATGATCTATTTCATCATCTTAATTCCCTTAAGTGAGATCGCAGCTTCAAGTGTAATGTGATATTTTAAAGTAGAGGACAGTGATTTGATCATCTGGAATCTCATGAGTCATTTCAAGTTACCAATCTTCTTCCTATTGTTCACAATTCAAGTTCCCTTTTTAGTGCAAAGTACGTATTAAATGTGTTTTTCATGGACTAGTCTGGACAAGTGAGCATCTATAACATCGTCATGTTGAGTCAGAGTATTGAACCACTATTTTATTGCCCATCCACAATCACCTGGATATTTGCAAGGGTGAGCATCTATTTGGAGCTTATGAAGTTAACAACTGCTTCCTACTTAAGAAATGATGCAACTCCTGTTTTTTGCCTTCGGCATTGCAGTAGGAGAGGTCCGTTTTATGTGTGATGATCAGTCCCCACATTGTGGGGGGTGGACAAAGGGTTCGAAATGGAGCTTGGGGTATTAAGGCCGGATGCCCTTCCTTATGCCCTATGGTGGGTTCAAACCCATTGCCTCTAGCTTGTCAGTTCCTGAAGCATGTGTTGCAATCACTGAGCTACCACAGCCCCCCTTTAAGAAGACGCCACCCCTTTAAATGTACACCACAAAATATATAACTCAATTGTGTTGTGCTCAGCCTGCAGTGACTATATTTGTGTTTTCCTCATCTTACCACATGTGATTACATGTATATAATACATGTAAGCCTTGAAATCCTTATATACAGGCCAGGCTTAAACACTTGCCTCATACTCCTATTGAAAGGTCTCTAAATGGAAGATATGCCGGACATGTGGCACTCCCAACAACAGAGGAATACGTTCCCTCATACACATGCCATAAAAAGGAACTTTGATCCTTATGCAGCCTGGATAAATCCTAAGCAATATCATGTACACTGTTGATAAAAACAAACTATTATATTAAAACAGCAGAACAATTAAAAATATTTATTCAGAATTACATGTTGATTCACAGGTGTGATACGAGGCATGATGAAGAGTACAGTATAAAACAGTCCGACGTGATGCTATTGGCACTGGCATTTCAATTTCAACCAGATCCCACAGGGGGTCTGCAGATCTCCAGAGGGTCCATCAAGTGTCCCCGGCAACTTAAGGGATAGTTTGATTCTTTAAAAAAATAGTTTTACCGACTAGATGCGAGGATGTATAAGCATAGTTAGTTTGATGTTGGTAATGAGACAATACTCTACTGGAGCTGTAAACTGTGTCTCCCTGCTAAGGCCATACATCGTATGGCACATGATTCCCCGCCATATGCCTTTTACTAGGTCCATTGCACCAAACTTCTTGTGTCCTTACCCTGCTTTATGGTTATGGGCCCAGTGTGAAACCTGAAGCCAACTAGTTTGTCCAACCAAAGCCCAAACAGGCCAGAGACAACTTTTAAAAAGAAAGAAGTTAGAAAACAGGTGAAGCAGCTCAGTAGGCAATTCATCCAGCCCCCTTTCTAATCAAATAATATGGTGTCTCTTAACATCACAAATGGTCACTGTATGGAGATAGAAATGATTTTCTTCCACCAGTGATCATTGTATTCAATGAATCTGGAAAACAAAATGCTTGAATCACAGAAAGCAAAAACAGGTTGGCAACATCAACCAACTACGAAATGGAAAATTGTGATAATGTCAATGACAATATTACATGTCAAACAACTTTCATTCATTCACTTATTTTTCAAAGAAACATAAAAAGAGTAAGGTCTCATCGTCCACCTCGGTTGAATAATAAATTCCCTTTCCATAAAATGAACAACACAGAGCAGAGCTCTGGTTTTTAAGTGCACTTATGCCATTTTCTACTGGATCTCAATGAAGCATAGAAAACCTTTTGAGACAATGCCACAAAATAGGGCCCTCCGACATTATGGGTCATCACACGGTTGGTCTTCAACTCTTGTAGTGCGCCTATTTCCCCATTTTAAGATAAACAGTCCAGTGTGCATATTTGAAATATATAAACAAGGCAATTTCAATGCTTTCCATTTTTAAAAAAAAGCAACAAACCCAAATGAAACAGGTTTACCAAATCTAATCAGAATCAACAAAAGACAAGACCATTGTCATACTAAATGATGCTTCTTCAAACACATAGTGCAGTGACGCCATTGGAGGAACAAAGACATATGGGATCGTATGGCCATTGGAAGTACAGATGGAATTCTGCACTATGCTGTAAGGGTGACCAACAAGACAAATTGACTGGGGAAAACACAGTGGGCCTAGCCCAGAAGGACAAATATTCAATTAAAAAACAATTTGCTGTTCATCATCGTGGGTGATAAAGTTGCTAATGTACATTGCTTGGGAAAACAAACAGACCATGTATGGAGGTCTTAAAAACAGGCAACAAAACCTGTGGTCCAATTTTTCTCATTTAACAATTCAAGAAGTCTTCAATCTGAACGTTAGACGTCTCTTAGGGTGAAACAATACTTTAATATGGAAGGTAAATGGAGAGGGGAAAAAAAAAGAAAATACAAAACATTTATTTTGGCAGATTCTATTGCATGTCTGCTGGGAGCTTGGAGGAATTCCATAATGACTTTGCCACATGATCGCTGTATGTTTCCAGTGTAAAACTCTTTGAAAAAAGAAACAGTTCCAAAAGATGACACATTTCTGTTTGGCTCTACATCACATCACATTCTCATAAAGACTTTTTAGAACACAAGGTTGAAGACCTCTCCATGCTGAGGCTCTGTTGAAGGCAGATAAGGCAAGCTAGCCATCAGGATTGTGCTTTAGCCTGCTGACCGTTAACATAGAAGCTTCATTTATTTATTTATCTAGTCATTGTACATTCATTCAAAATTTGTTCTCTGCATTTGACCCCCATCATTGTATAGGAGAAGTGAACAACCGGAGTGCCCGGGGAGCAGTTAGGGGTTCAGTGTCTTGCTCAAAGACGCTTCAACACACTATCTGCAGACTGGGAATCAAATCACCAATCCTATGATTTCCTCCTGAGATATGCTAACCCTGCTAACCAACAGATCAAAGGCTAAGGTGTGTGTGTGTGTGTGTTCATCTACACAATATAAACTAGGGCAGTCTGGTTTTGTTGAAACATTTGAGATGACTTTGAACTGGGATGATCAGAGGAAATATCCCTGATCCACACCAGCATGAATGCAGTCAAACACTCCACTCTGCAAGTCAATGATGTTGCCCAGCTCATCACGTCTCCCAAATCCCTAATAAAACCTGGTGCTGGATCATCCTGATTTGATTTGAAATGCAGGCAAATGGTTGATCTGTGGGCTAGCTATATAGGTGTAGCTAGCAGGCTAAAGCAAGTACATTGTCAGCAGGGAAACCACCCACATGCTATTAAAACACACACATTCTCAAAGCTTCCTTCCGTCTCAATTTCCCCCTCTAACTCGCTCTCTCTCTCTCTCACACACACACACACACACGCGCGCCACACAACAGTGCTGTGCATAAGGTGCAGAAGCAGCTTGCAGACCTACATAAGATTTTCTATGTACATTATTAACAGTAGAAAGCTGAAGGGAAAAAAATGAGTCCATTGTTCACAGTGGTCAGTCTGTCAGTATCTCTTTTCCTCTCCACCTCTGCCTTTGATTCCCTGTCTGCCTGTGTTGATGGATACAGTCCTGAGATGCCTGAACAAAACACAAGACTAGCTCAAAACCCAGTATACGGCTGGACAGTCAAATCTTCGAAATTGAGGCCAATTTGTTACAGGGATAATTGGTGGTAGTGTGTATGTGACTAGATATTAATGTTCACCTGCAATGTTCTGAAGTGATCCCACTAATATCTGTTATCTAACTGTCATCACCATCATCTTCAGTGGTTACTTGAAGTGAGTATGACTCTCCTCTCCATTGGGTTGTCTACTTTTGGATCTTCATAAGGCTGTAAAGGCTGATCTGCGATCCATAATGTCTCGTGTGGTGCGGACAGCGGGAAGTAGTGGTGGTTGAGCCATTTACCCCTCTCTCCTCGAGACGCTGTTGATTTTTCTCAGCAGCACAGTGGAGTTCCATTTCATGACATGCAGCATGGATTTTGTCCAGGAGCACCTATCCAGTGCAATGTGCTCCCAGTTGCTGGATGTGATGTTGAATATCTTCAGACTGGTCTTGATATCATCCTTGAAACATTTCTTTTGCCCACTGGGAGCTCGCTGAGATTCTTTTAGTTGAAAGTACATGATCTGTTTGGGGAGACGTGTGGTGGACATGTGGATTACATAGCTTGTCCACTGGAGTTGTTGCTGCATTATTGTGGCCGTGATGCTAGTCATGTTGACGTCTTCTAGAACACTGAAGTTGGTGCATCTTTTGGTGTGTTCATGTATTGAATGATCATATTAGTTCACATGGTTTAAGTTATGTTTGAGTAACAAGTTTTAAATGCAGTTCCAAGAACTTTCATCTGTTTCTAGCTGTGGATGTACTAAATTCGAAGCATCTCCATTGAGATTTTTGTCAGTAATTATTTCGGGTGCTTTGACTTCATACTTCTCAGCACTTGGCAGACCAATTATATAACTTCATTGAGAATATTGGTCACCTGATCCAGTGGCCCAGTAATTTCAAAAATGATTACTTGGTCAATCACTCTAAACATGGTTATTCAGCCACATTTGTGGCTGAATGACTGGTCCAGCCAATAAAGATAGAATGATAGTGATACAGACATACATCACTTTCCATTGTGGAGTAAATCATGGTTTTGAAATTTTTGACACCAAAAAAACCCAACAAGAATCCTAAAGGTGACATCTTTAAACTGAAGATGTCACATATTTGCGTGATGAAACCTTTCTCTTCATAAATGTGTCCAGAAGAACTGATTTGACTTTTTTGTGACTTCCTTACCTGGGTTATTGAGAATGCATAAAAATGTTTGAAGTTTTTACCTTCACTCTGTCACAGCATACGTCTGATTAGCTTTGCAACTTTTTGCCACTAGCGCTAATTTACTAGTGCAATATAATTCTGTATAAAATACTGTGATCTGTCCCTGGTTTTAAACCCAAATACAGCATTCTTTATGTGCCACTGAATGTAAAAAAATAGAAAAAGAAAGAAAGACAGAAAAAGGAGTCCAAATCAGGAAATGTAGAATCCAGTGAAAGTAAAGAATTTGAATCTGGTAAGGCCTGCTTGGCCCTGATGTGAAAAAAGCAACAATCAATGTCATATCGGTGTTCTGAATACATTCCTTGTTCTGAGGTCAGGAGGAAGTGACATCAGAAGTCTTCATAATAACACTAGCTCGCATCTCATGGGTGTGGCTCGATGTCTCAGGGAGGAGGGGCTGAGAACTCTGGATGTAGCCTGACACCCAGCTATTGGCATGGTAACTGATGATAGGGGCAGGGTCTTGGGTGCTGGTGACCCGGAAGTTAGGCTTGGTTGCCGAGACGAAAGTGGACATGCTAGGAAGAGCGGACGAAGGAACCCTGAGCACAGATTGGCTATAGCGTCCCCTCCATGCTTGACTGACATCCTGTTAATCAAAATATTACCACAATAACCGCATTAATATTGCATTGACAACAATAGTATCAACAAGAAGACGAGGAGGAAGAAAATGAAAAATAGGAATACGTAGGAGAAAAACCTGATTCAGGACACTCCAGTATAAGTAGATAGAGTCTTTAATTCTGGAGCAATGAGGCATTGTGTTGTCATTATATGCTAGAATATGGAGGACAACTATGAAAATCTATGATATTTTTTTTCCATTTTTCAAAGGGAAGGAATTGTTTTCTCCTACCACTGATATCAGATTGTGTGCATGCTTTCATTGTATCTACAATGTACAAAGTACAAATGCATATTATAAAGTTAATGATCTACAGCTTTACCTCATGACAAGTCCTTCCCTTTTCTGAGCGACTTGTGTCACATTAGGCAAGAAAGAAATTATGTACACGCACACACACTCACTCACACACAGACGCGCACACACACACACAGACGCACACACACACACACACACACACACACACACACAAAACAGCTCGACTGTAACCCTCGGCTTTTCCCCCTGCAGGTAAAGCAGGTAAAAACCTGTTTATCTATAGATAAAAAAAAACAGCTAATGATTCACTTGCTACTCTCCCTGCAGTGTGTGACTGAATGTATTCAGGTGTGTGTTACTGGGAGTCTCACCTCTTTGGAGTCCTCTGTATCACTGTGCAGACTGTCTGTGTCACTGTCTGCAGACAACAAAACAACAGAAAGAGAGAGGGAAACCACAGGGTTACACACACACAGACACACACTGAGATGAGAGAAAAGTGGTTAATGTGGACAATAAACCAACTCATCATAGAACCCATTCAGAGAAAGAGAGAGAGGAGGAAAGACGAATTAAAGTGGTCAATTCAGACTTCAAGTCAGGCTTTATATAAACAGCTGACCACACTGAAAGTTACCGCTACACAGTCATTTGGCTAGAAACTTATAGCATTAGGACAGCTGACAAGGAAGGGGAACAAAAACAAGTCTGATGGTAAATGTGCGGCAGCTACTTTAATGAACACCATTCATGCCTATGACAGAAAAACTTAAGAAGAAGGGAGGATAGAATGCGTGTTGAAAACTGATAGATCCAGCCCTGCAAGAATGTCAGGTTGGAGGAGAGGGTGACGTATGTGCAGATATGGAGAGCATGAGTGCAAAGCATTGTTGTTGATCTGGGGAAAGTGTGAATGAAAGAGTGCCATGTGCAAAAATAAAAATTAAATTAAATTAAAAAGACAAACAGTGGGAACTAAAACATGGAGCTCTTTAGTAGGGGACCAAGCATCAAACCAAAGAGCATGCATCAAGAAGTCTTGATGCATGCTCAATAATCCAGGTAAGGGAATCACAAAAAGAGGCGAACCGGTTCAACTCTTATAATGGTGGCATTTTCGACAATTGACTTAGAAAGGTACCAATAATTTATAAACACATGGTATCAAGTTGAAAATAATTTCTGGTGGAAAAAAATCAAATATATAATAAATGAATAAATACATAAATAAAGACCAAATAGCTTACATACTTGATTGCCAAGCAACTGTTGTGACCTTAAGTTTGCATTTTTTAAATATTCATACAGTTTTTAAGGTAATGCAGTATCATTAACAATAATAAAACTATCATACATAAGCAACACAACTTTGTTATTCACTCTAATTTGGGATTTGTAGTTTAAATATTTTTTCCATCAAGTGTTAGAATCATCTCAATGCAATACATTACAGACTTCCCATTACAGTAGTTCCATAAAGTTTAAAAAAAGAAAGGCAGTATAAAGGCACTGTTAAGGATAGTCATCAGTGGAAATGCCCATAGTATACAGACCACCAACTGATATAAAAGTACGTTGGTTAATAACTCACTGTATTAACTCACTGCATGCCCCCTACCCTGGCGATTGTGTCCCAAAGTCACGCAGCTTGTTGTTTACACCATACGCTGAGCAGGTGTGGAACATTGTGTAACAATTTGAAATGAGTAAACATATATTTTCAGGGGGAAAATCACTTTTGTTTAGAAGGTGATATTTTCTAGAGTTGGCATTATTATTTTCATGATCACTATTTATTGACAGTAGTGTTCTTCTAGGTAATACCCAGCCAATAACCATGAGATATGTGTACAGACTGCTAGATGTCTTGATGCATGGTCAATAATCCAGGTATGGAAATCACAAAAAAGAGGTGAATCAGTTCTACTGGATAAGAAATTTATTTGGAAATGTTTCGTCACTCACCAGGTGACTTCTTCAGTCTGAGCTGAAAATAAACATCCCCCACTTAATAAACCTTTGTTGAGAAGGTGAGGGACATTAACATGGCGGATGATGAAACGATGGTGTCATTTGATGTTACGTCTCTTTTTACGTGTGTCCCTGTGGATGAGGCAGTTGAGGTTGTCCGTGAGAAATTACGGGGCGACCTCTCCCTCAGAGACAGGACCACCCTTAACTCTGACCAAGTGTGTCTGCTGCTGAAATTATGCCTTCAGTCTACGTACTTCACGTATCAGGGGCAATACTACAGGCAGAAGCATGGGTGTGCTATGGGTTCCCCTGTTTCTCCTATAGTGGCCAACTTATACATGGAGGAAGTAGAGAGGAAGGCTCTGGCTTCATATCCAGGGACTCCACCGAGTTACTGGTTCAGGTATGTGGACGACACCTGGGTTAAAATTAAATCCCAGGACGTACCACAGTTCACTGAACACATTAACTCAGTGGACGCCCACATCAAATTCACAAGGG
>OMLC01001137.1:0-12675 GCA_900302585.1 Regalecus glesne
GGTGGAGGGGGCTGTGGAGGGCTACGGGGTCTGTTGGTCAAGTCTGTACAGAGGAGGAGAAAGAGATGAGGCCAGAGGAGAAGGGAGAAAAGAAAGACAAAGAAAAGGGAAAATGAGCAAAAGTGTAAATAAAGGAAGGTAGGAAGGAAGGAAAAGAGGCCAGAGTGGAAGAATGAAAGTAGAGGGTGGTAGGGGGGCAGAAAGAGAGAAAGAGAGAGAGACACAAAATAAGTGTTTTGGTTGGGTGGAGGAAGTCTATGGTCATGGGTCCATGGGAGTCATGGAATCGGTCAAAAACCAAGGCACACATACATACGCACACACATAGATAACTCATACCGTAGAGCAGTCAAGTCCTCCACTCACGTGTACCTGCTTTCTTTGAATTTTATCTCATCTCTAGCGTAACTGAGTAAAAACATGAGAAATGTGTCAGACATTTTAAAACTTGCATGGGAAATTTAACTAGAGACAGGGGGAGTCTGAATGGGGAAGAGTAAGAAAGATAACTTAATTCCTGGGTAATGTACCGCTTCTTACTAGTTACGGAGACACCCATGGGTCAATTTTCTGCAATCTGAGATTTCTTTTTGGGGGATCACATCAGGTACGAACATTTGTCAGGTGGACCAAGTTTTGTTCTTGTTTTAAGTGCAGGCCTCCATTACTCACCAAAAACCCAGCATTGCTGGAGTTCCAGCTTTGTCAAAATTTCTGATCTAAATGGAACAAAAAGTTTTTCTTCTCACTCACAAGTACTTCTGTGAACACACCTCTCTGTTCAGTCCCTTTACCAATTCTCTCTCACTCTCTTTCACTCTGGGCTCGGCCTCACTTACACACAGTCAGAGATGGGGGTTGATGGAGAGTCGGGATGGCGCGTGGTGATGACATCACAGACTGTAGGCCGGCTGCCAGCCCTGTCCCGGCCTGCAAAGGATGGTCCGACGGGTACAACAGACAACAATGACAGACAAAAACAACAAAAGTCAGCCAGGTCTGAGCACTGACAAGTGCAACAGGGCAGCGGGCAGGATGGAGGATGAGGGTTACATGTCTATGGTGCAAAAGATAACAATTATCCTGCTTGTTGCTGTTGTTTCTGTTCAAATCTTCAAAATGCTGCAATTTTAAAATAACAGGAGAAATGATGTGCTGCTATTAAGGAAGAACTGAAAAAAAAAAAAACTGAAAAAGGTTTTCTATTCTGTCACGTGTTCCAAGCATCATGCCAAGAAGCTTTGTAGACCTGGCAGAGCAGGTGAATGTAGTGTACTTGGCCGGATTAGAAAAAAGGAACCAGGAATGAATCAATTGAGTGGAGTGGGATGCTAAAAACAGAGGGGTATTGAATTATACAGTGTGCTCTTGGGGTTGTCAATTATTTTTAGACACTCTGCCCTGGACTGGTGAGGAAGGGAGGAGGGGTCAGGGAGCTGAGGACAACATGCCATGAGAACAAGGTATGGGTAAGAATAAGTAAACAGGAGGAAAGGAGCGGTAAGACAGGTTCGGGTAAAGTGCAGTTTGTGGGTAAAGACATAGTAAATAATAGCAGTGTGGAGACCATACAGAATAAGTTTGAACAAAACGACTGTTGTGTACCAGCTGGACAAGCTACATTACAAAAAGACAGTGGTGTGTGTGCTCCCACTGATTCAATTGATGCACGTACACGAGGCGAAGCATGCATGCCATTTGATGGATATGCAGTAGGTCTAAAAGCTAACTGCTTAGGAACATGGTGGCATACGTCCGCATGTGCAAACAAGCAAATACATAATCAATGGACTTTCAAAAAACAAGACATGAATAAAAGTACAAAACAAAACAGCAGATAATATATCAAACAGTAGCATGTGAGAACTTCTCCATCGACTGACCTCCACAAGTGACAGAACCTCTTTACTACCTGGTAGCTTCTGTTACCTTCATCTTCGTACAGTCTGCTGCTGGATGACCAACCTTACAACTCGACTCTCTAACATCCTAGCCCCAACCACCCCTATTTCTCCAATCCAGACATTATCACAGCCACCACCAACACCAAAAATGACACCCTTTTCCTTGACAACTATGTGTGTTGACTGTTCCATCCAAAAAATATCCACCAGTTAATTTCACCTCCAACAAGTGAAGTCAACTGGTGGAATGAATGGCTGAGATGGAGAAACCAGCATTATTAGATACCACCAGCTTAAGCATGCAACTCGGCTTCTCAGATTTACCTGGCTGGCGAACAGCAGTGGCACCCACGAAGCTGATGAGCGTGACATCTGAGGCGCCACCAGACTCCAGGGGGATGGGGTGGACACGGAAGTGCTCCAGCATATCAAAAATGGACTGGAACCAGAGGTGCTGCACCCGGCACTGCCCGTCTTCATTCAAGGACAGACGGAGATGCTAGTGAAGACAGACAGCACACTGTTAACCAGGGGTCTCCGTCATGGGGGTCTCTGTCAGTATTCTCATCAATTTTAAAGTTTATTTTAGTGTGATCAAATCCCATTTTTGAAGCATTTTTAGCTTGATTTATTCCTAAACTTCAACTTCAGAGTTTCCATTTGACCCCAGGATAAATATGGTGCACTATACAAACTCCCAAAAATAAATGTCTTAAAGATAATTTCAGCTTGACATTAGGAGACACAGTTGTATATCTTGAATGAGCAACATGCTCATTGAAACGTCACAAAAATAACAACCAAGACAGAGATGTGCGTGCACACAAAGCTCATCTACCAGCCTCACCTTGGCTTTGCCCTGGAAGTTGAAGGTGAGGACGTATTCACCGCGCCTGGTCTCACTCTGGCGCACCAGGAAGACTCCATGACTGGCTGTGCCACCTGCCAGCACCAGCTGGGCAGCCTTGAGGCGTGAGAGCGTACCATGGAACCACTGGCACTCACTGAGCGGGTGCTCCACCGTCTCAGCTGAGGTCACCTCTGAGAACAGGAAGGAGCCTGGGGAAGGGTTGAACCATATCTTTAGTTTGTATACCAAGTTGGAGTATAGTTCAGCATAGTTCTGATGCAAGATCTATTTACTGTAGAGCTATCTGTAGTTCAGTAAAAGAAAAAAGTGGGGCATGAGGAGTCTACTTCACAGCTCAAACGATATATAAGCCCTAACAAGTACTCCATAAATCCAAGTTTTACTATTTAAAACATTTACCAAGTAACATTACTAGGCAAGCCCAGTACACCCACTGTCTGGTTTCATCTCAAGCAGTGATAAGTCAAAGGCTTTAGTCACAGTGAATGATACAAGAGCAAATTAAGAGTTTTTACTCACTCTGCGACAATGGATTTCAAACCAGTGACTATCTAGTGACAAGACGGATTCTTCAGATGTCCTGTTGTCTACATACAATACATAATTTCTGAAAATGCCTAGGTGGTGCCAGTGGTGCTGTGTGTGTGTGGACATAAAATACATTAGTCACCTGTGGCATCTGGTGTTTCAGCAAATGGTGTACCCAGGCTAGCTCCACCTACTCCTAGACCCCGACCATCAGGTTCGTCGAGAGGGGCTCGAGGTGGCAGTTCTGGTGGCAGAGGATCCATCAAAGGGGAGGAGCCTCCTATACCTCCATAACACACTAAAATAGGGGAAGAATGAGATGCTTGTTAAAACCTTCACACTTTGTGGTTGACACAGACTTAGATGAAGCTAGGGGGATTGAGGCCCTTCCTGATGCCCCGGATTGGGTTTGAGCCTCCTCCCTCTGGCACATCAGTACCTGGACTGTGTTCTCTACCATTGAGCTACTATGGCCCCCATTTAACTTTTAAAATATTCATATTTCATCCATTATTTAAAGGATGATTTTGGGGAAAACCAAAAGAAAAAAACCATGTAAACGTACCTTGTGAAAGACGATCAACAAACTCAGGTGTACCACTGACATCCAGCTGCCCACCACACACACCCTCAATGTCCTCCTGCTCACTGCAGGGAGAGAAGAAAATTATAATCCTCATAACCTCACATTCAGATGTATGCAAGTACACATTGACATAAAACACCCACAAACACATCTGAACTTGTTTTGTTGGACAAGCTTCTTTTTTTTAAAGATGATAAAAAAAAATGTGTAAAAATAAATAAATAAAATCAACACAGACAAAGTTTGATCCCAGAATGCTCAAAAATTATTTTGGCCAAAAATGATCCAATGCTTAACATCCAAAGCTTGCAAGTAGAGTGAAGTAATGGGAAACAGCAAAATCCTAACAACAGTTTAGCAAAAAAAACAACAACAAAAAAGCAGCCTAATACTGGTTGATTGTCGGCCCAGTAAGCACTGAGATAGGCTACAATTTCCTCCATGACCCAACATCGGATAAGCAGTTGATAATGGACGGATGGGTGAAGGAATGCAAGTTAAACTTCCAGGCAACCTCCACCAAACCAAGAGGTGGGGCTCTCCAAAACTAAGCAATTATCTTCACGCGATTCTCTTCATTCCCTCAACATTTTTCCCGATGTAAACATGCTGACATTTCCCAAGAGAAGTGGCACTCAGTCACATTACAAAAACATGCCTCTTCAGTCAACCTTCGTAAGGTTACAGGTTGCTCTTATAGAGAAATTGAAATATAAACATTACTCCTGGAAACTGTGAATTATGCTTTTAGGGAGTATTCCAACTATCACACAGAAAGAAGCCTCATGCAATCAGAGTTGTCCGAAATTGGACTTACAGTACATTCATTGAAATCAATGCTCAGCATGGAACAATATAAAACAAGAGAGAGGTCCATTTACACATGTCACAGAGAGTCCATGCGTTGCAGGCATGACACCTGGTACTGTGATGCTGACAAGCAGAGTGCAACATGTTAGACCAGTAAAATATGGGGTGAGTGGAGAGACAAGAGCATTCTCTGGGCAGAGCTGTGAGAAGCTGTGAGATGTTCCACTACAACGCTCCCACATTCAGTCTGACCCACACCCCATCACTGTTCTCTACATCTCCACCCACTTCATAACATTTTCAAAAAGTGGGTGTGCAGAGATGGGCAAAAATCAAGTCAAACAACAAGTCAAAAATCAATCTTTAACCAGATCCTTCAAAACAATGATGCAATTAACAGCAATAAATTCACTCTGCGATGTTAGATAAGACGTATTTAGTAATGCCCAAGGAGAACATCATCCTCTGCATTTAACCCATCTCAACACACATTGCATGTAGCAAGACCCATTACCTCAGACAAATGCCGTTCCTGATGTCACTTAGCCAGGCTCTCATCTGCACAGCATCGCGTGTCTCTATTACATACTGCACCGCCCCGTCCAACTGAAGAGAAAGGCAATGAGAAAAATACAAACATAAAAGTCAGGGATGGAGGAAGAGCTATGAAGGAGGAGAATGAAGACAAAGAGGCCAGAGGTTTTAAATTTGAGGCTGTGGAGTTCTTTAAAATAGTCTATACATGTTCTTATCTACCACTACTATGTCTGGCCGCTTCTGTTAGGGGTCACCACAGCAGATCATCATCTCAATCTCTTTCTGTCCTCTGCATCTTCCTCTGTCAACCCAGCCACCTATATGTCCTTCCTCACCACATCCATAAACCTCCTCTTTGGTCTTCCTCTTTTACTCTAGCCAAACAGCTCCATATTCAGCATCCTTCTCCCAGTATACCCAGCATCTCTCATCCACACATGTCCAATCCATCTCTATTTTACTGCTCTCACTTCGTCTCTAAACTGTCCAACCTGAGCTGTCTCTGTAATATATTTATTTCTAATGTTCTCCACATGTTCTGATCTACTGTGAGCCACAAACTCTGAAAGCTCAGTTTAAGCTGCACTGTGTCATGTGACAAACCTTTGAAATTTCCTGAAACAGTTCAAATGTGCTTGGTGTACCCCATAGCTACTGGTGACCTGGCTTCTACCATCAGGACTCTCCAGATACACACAACAATCAAAGCAGTAAGTGAGGATGTGGCAACCCTAGTATTCGCTGTTAACAAGTGACACTGTCATAACATTCAGCTGTGGCCAACTTTCCTTCACAGACAGATAATGGCCAAGGTGTACGTCTGCCAAAGTGTCTCAAGAATATCATAATGTAACAAATAAGGAAAAGTAATTATATATGCAATATTTTACCTTTCCTAAAGTATCATGTGGCTAAAAAATATACAGTTTGCAAAATGGTAAAAATAAGCCCAAAGTCCCCTGATTGTTTTAGACTCTTGGAGGAGAAGGAAGGAGTTTAACAGATGGGGAATGAAAAAAGAAGAGAGGTTGATTACCTGTAGGAGGAATGTGTTCTCCTTGTCAGGGACCTCCAATGCTGTGGTGCTCCTCACATCGATGATGGAGCAGCATGGGACAGTCAGCCTGGGCTTGGATGACTAAGAGGGAGAAAAATAAGACAAAAATCAATATGATGGTGGACAATGACCAACGTTTCTCTGTGGCTGATCTTGTTTGAGTGGGAATAGCTGTAGGCTGTATTTCTTAACTGGGGTTATAATAGGTTTATAAGGAGGACCCAGGGTATAAAAACGTCTGAGTTGACATTTAGGATGCATCATCAGTCATGGTATCTTCTATGTGATGTTTCTTTAAGCTCACTACTATGAGGATCCAATTTCCACTCACAGGGATCATTAAAGTTTCATATGATCTGATGTAAAGCATCTTTTTAGTGTTACCACCATTTAGCTAGCTTATGCCTTCCAGCACTGAACGAATTGGAATAAACGATGCTAAGAGTTATTTCACAGTTTGTTGTTGGAGTCGGAAAACAAAGACCTAGGCTTTGTCCATCCATCCAACATCAACCGTTTATCTGAAATCAGGTCACATGGTCACGCTGAAGTCTATACCAGCACTCATTGGGCTTCTTCTTCTTCTAAGCTTCTCATTGTATTGGTTGTACACAATGAACACAGCCAGGTCCATAAATATTTGGACATTGACAAATTTATTTTATTTATCTACAACAGCACATTGAAGTTGAAATGATGAACATGAACTCAACGTGTACACTTCAACCGTTAATTTGAGGTTATTTGCACCCAAACTGGGTAAATGGAGTAGGAATAACAGCACTTTTTATACATGGTGCCACTCCTTTTTAAGGGACCAACAATAATTGGACAATTAGGCTGCTCCACTTACCATGGCCAAGTAAGTGCTCATCCTTATTTCATCTTACAAGTGGTAAATGGACTTGTTCTTTTACAGCACTTTTCTAAGTCAGAAGAAAAAAAGTTCAAGTGTGGCATTTGCCTTTGGTATCTGTTGCTATTAACTCTCACTATAAAGTCCACAGTGCCATCACCACCAGTTGAAAAATCAACAGAAACCCATCAGGGAGATGACGAAAATGTCTGATACATTCTTAAAAAGAAAGAATGCACTGGAGAGCTCAGGAACACCAAAGGCCCAAAGGACCATGGAAAAAACCTGGTGAATGTCTGGTGGAGAAAAACCCCTTCAGAACAGTTGGTCAGATCAAGAACACCCCCCCAGGAGGTTGGTGTATCTGTGTCAAAGTCAACAATCAGGAGAAACCTTCACCAGAGTAAATCCAGAGGGTTTACCACAAGATGTCGAGTTGGTAAGCCTCAAAAACAGGAAGACCAGATTAGAGCTTGTCAAAAGACTTTGACAAAAAGCTTGTATAGCTCTAGAACAGCATCCTATGGAAAGATGAGACAAAGATCAACCTGTACCAGGTGTTGGGAAGATAGGAGTATGGAGAAGGGATGAAACTGCTCATGATCTGAAGCATAACACTTCATCTATGAAGTATAGTGGAGGCAGAGTTATGGTGTGGCTGCCAATGCAAATAGTTCCCTTGTTTTTACCGATGATGTGACAGCTGACAAAAGCAGCAGGATCAATTCTGAAGTGTATAGGGATACATTCAGAGACAGCTAAATACCTCGAAACTCATTGGACGCCTGACAGAGATAATAAGAATATACCGTTGGGACGCATTAGCTTGTTTTAGATGTAGGCATTTAAATATGGCTGACAGTGTAAATATCTGACAGTAGGCCATTAGCGTCCATATGCACAAGACCCAGGAGAGGGAAAAAAATTGGGAAGAACATTGTTCTTCTGTTAGACTATGCAAAACTGTGAGCACAGAATATACATTTGTGAGGGTTGGGGGATGGACACTTACTTTGGGTGGGATGAAGAATTCCAGGTAATACTCCTCCCCTCGCTCACCACCCTCTTTGTCCCTCTCTCTTAGGACCAGGCGACATTTATGCCAGCGGCCTCCTCTCCAGGGCACATTGCCTCCGCTGGCCAGTGGTTGCACTGGACCCCCTTGAGCCACAGCAGAGGATACTGAGGCAACGTTGTTGTCCGTGCCATGGTGTAGCAGGCCAAAGGAGAAGCCAGAGAAGCCATGGCTCCCTCCAAACTCGTCATTGGATGAGCTGACAGTCACTCCACCTTCCCGTACAAGCCGTCCCACCTTCCTAGGAGGCCCACCGGCAGCAGCAGCTGCGCTACTGGGGGGTAGCGTAGAGGAGGAAGGGTGAGACCCCGTGGTGGAGGAAGTGAGGACAGGGGGTGGTGATCGTGACAGCCTAAGCTTCTCGAGGCGGTGACTCCACTTCTCCTTCTCACCTCCTTCACCATTGCTCCGCCGTCGGTCTCGGGCTGCTTCTGACAGTGACAGAGATGTGGCGCTACTCGAGGAAGAGGGGGGCAGAGAAGAGGAGGAGGAGTGAGGCAGGGAGAGTGGCAGGGAAAGTGAGACAGGCATGGAGGAAGTGGGTGTGGGAGGCTGTGTGCCAGAGTTCCTTTTGGTGGAAGCCGAGGCAGCATCCTGGACACCCATAGTGTAGCTATAGCTAGAGGGAAGCTGGCTCTGTCCCTGGGATGAATCACTGGAGGAGCTTCGCCAGTGCAGGATGCCTCGGACGCTCCCTCGCACACTGCGACCAACACTCCGCAGGGAGAAGCGCTTTTTTAGTTTGGCTTTGGAGGAGTTTGGCGTGCTGTTGCCCTTCGAGCCAGGGGGAGGAGTGGCAGAAGAGGTCGGAACTTGAGGAGTGCGGGAGGGGTCAGCACTGTCCAGACACACCTCTGTAGACTCCAACTCTCTTTCCTCTGCCTCAACATCCTCCCCCACACCTGCTACCCCAAGCCAGCTGTCTTCCTCTTCCTCAACTGGAGCTTCGCCATTGCCAGGTACTACAATGGTCCCCCTCTCTTCACGTCTCCCATTGTTACCTCCCACAGAAGAGGAACATGAGGAAGAAGAGGATGGAGGCAGAATTTGGGTGTGGGCATAGGAGTCCTGAAACCTCTCTCCACTGCGGTTCTCCAATACAAGTCGTGTGGGTGTGGGCTTGGCAGGTACCCGCGATGGGTTTGATGAGACAACTCCCCCACTTGCCGGAAGGGGCGAGACCGCCTCCTCTTCAAGGGAGGTTGCATCTGATTGGGGAGCCCAGCTCCCCATTTCCTCCCTCCCAGCGGGACAGCTTGGCGGGGGTACCCCTTCAAGCTCGCTCTGGAAGTGGCGAACAAAGCGGTCGGTGAAGCGGCGGCAGAAGACTGCTGCTGAGTCAGCAGAGTAGTGTGGGTTCTCCAGTAGAAAAGCCCGGAAGTGCCGTGCAAAGTCACCGGCTGCCACGCGGGCATGAAGTTCACAGAATTCGGTCCAACTCAAACATGGTGAAGGGGATGGCGTTGGGGTGTCTGACAGGGAGGACAGGTGAGCTTGATTTGGAGGACTCACCAGCGGGGGTAGAGGAGGCGGCCGTGAAGAAAGGGGCAATAAAGATGGAGATGGGGGGGACGGAGAAGGGGATGGAGGCAAAGGAGAGGAATTTGTCGCTCGGGGGCTGGGTGGGGTTAAAAGGGAGCCGTTCATTCTCCTGAGAATCCAGGGGCGCTGATTGACTGAGTATAAATCAAATCACTTCAAACTTAGAGTACAACTCTGAAGTGATTGCACAGCTGGGGTAATAGACTTGGGGCAAACACGGCACATTGGTCTAGTAATTTACAAATAGGTGTGAAGTTGAGCACCGTACACAGCGCCATCTAAAAGTAACAATTGAAAAAATGCTGAATCTAAAAAGACTAAATTCTCCTTGCTACATTCTTTCCTTAGATAGAATTACTTATCAGCGAGAAGGAAGTACAGTAGGTATAAGGGACACGCTAAAGGGGAGGGAATGGGAGATGAAATTCACAAGAGCTCTTCCCTCATCACTGCCTTCTTTAAATCCAAAGGGGCATGGCCACAAATCTGCAAAAGCAACAAAATAGGACAATGGCAGATTAATAAAAGAACAGACATGTATTAATTTTCATAAAAACGTCGATGAGTTGAAGGGATGGAATATGTAAATTATACACTACACTTTTTAAAAAATGCCCTCGTGTCTATAAATCAAGAGTTTGTCTACTCTTGATTACGTCTCTAAATAACTCCACATACAATTTTCTCCTGGCTGGAAAATCTACAAGAAATAGATGAAGGGGGTATAGTGATAAACTTGCATTGACTGGCAGATTAACACGTCGAACAATCTTGAGTTCTTGTACGTTTGAACACGGTATATTGATTTGTAGATCGTACGCAATCCATATCTCACATCGGTTTTCAACTCTGAGTGGCAAATAGCGAATTTAGACCAGATAGCTCACCTAGGATACCCCGCAGGTGATAATTAGCCAGCAATGTGGAGGCTTACACATCTAGCTCTCTCCTAAAAGACGTGTAACGTCTGCCAAGCTAACAGCGACCTGACGTCAATACGCTTTTGAGGCTGCTGAAAAATCAATTCTGCAAGACAAATATAACACAAAATCACTGGTTTCCAGGACGTTTCTATGCACATTATGTTGATATGCGGTTGCTTGTTTAGCTAAAGCGATCGAGTATTGAGCCGTCTATCACCAAATAACATCTGCGGGCTATGCTAATGTGGCTACCGTTAGCCAGCTAGCTATTAATAAAATAAGATGAGCTAGCTAGCAGTGTTGCTTTGATGCGTTATAATGTCCTTCTCTTTACCTGTGGGTCGAGGCTCCAGCGACCCAAGCGTGTCTCTTGCAGAACCTGGACCAGAACCAGACCGTTAAAAGGCCAACCACTACAGTAATCTGGTGTGATTGTTGTTGTTGTTGCTAAATATGATTATTGCTCTGCCTTGCCTAGGCTCCTTCTTCTCGCCCCCCCGCTCCAGTTCTCGCGATATCAGCCACCGAGCGCAGTGTTCTTTTCATGCTTCCCACAAATGTACTGCGTTCAGCCAGAGCCAGATCCACTATCACATTATTGGCCATGTGTTTGTTTTACGTGCATTAAGTTTGATTCCCGTTTCATGGGTCTCTCAGGTGCTTCCCATTCAAGATGTTTATTATCACTCAGGTTTTACAAGTACAATCATGTGAAATCCTTCGGCTGACAGACTCCATCACAAAATCATGAGCTAAAGATAAACCAAGGTAAAATAGGATATATAATGAGAAACATGTATACATACACATACATATAAATCGATGAATAGAAAGCCAAAATAATTAAAACAGTAAGTATAACATAATTAGACCTAAAAAGGGGAAAAGTGAGAGTGGAAATCAGTCGCTCAAGTATAAAAAGCAACAATGGTGCAAATATGATCAATAATCTAAGACAGCACACAGGTGGTGATCAGATTGTAGAGACAATAGGGTTGGATTTGGTTTTGACACGGCACATCCTGCACTCGGGTCATGAGACACGGAGACATGGTGGAGCCTATGCCAGTCATCTGGTGAAAGGCCGGGAAACACCCTGGACAGGTAGTCACTCACCTCGGCCGGTCAGGGGGACTGTCATCACCATCAACCAGATGTTCTGAGACTGTGGCAGCTGTAGTAGCTTTCATGTGAAGGTCAAGTTGCCCATCAATAAACATGACACATATCCAAGACTTATGGCTCCTTCTGCCTGCACATGATGAAGCCCATGTGTCTGGAGGCATGAAAATAACCTGTTGGCGTATCAACCTGAGACATATCATAAATAGAGTTCTTCATGGCAAATCATCTTCACGTCATGCTAAGACACAGTCACACGACTTTGGCAGATCCGGGGCCGGTCTAAAAATGGTAAAATACCTTTGCAGTGATTTAACTTGGTTTGTTCTGTTCTGCATTACTGATGGAAATCAACTGGTCAGTCTCCATAACTCGGGGTTTCTATTTATAGACATTCTATGTAGCATGAAGACTGTCCAGGAAAAGGATGGACCAGAGACTGGACCGCAGCTGTGTGAAGACTTTAATGTTCAAATCATTTACTTTTTCTTTAACCATCAATACATGTGGATGATCCCATTAATCACCCATCATACAAAAGACAAGGCAGGGTGCGGACGTACCTGCTGTGTGTGTGTGTGTGTGTATGACCCTCGATCAGCCAGGTTCATGTCAGCAGGACACGAAGAGGATTTGGATCTCTCAGGAAACAGGAGGTCAGACATGCAGACGTCTTGTTGTGATGTCTCCAGCGATACGTGGCCTTGAGACAAGGTGGAGGGGTTTAGATATGCATCACGCTTCATGTCGGCCCTGATATGAAAGCTACTGCACTGCTGTGGTCAAACAGCATCTGACGGGCGGTCACTAACTATGGACCGCTGGCTGGAATTCGAACACCCGGCTGCATGACGCAGAGATGCC
>OMLC01001138.1:1382-13795 GCA_900302585.1 Regalecus glesne
CTGGGGTCGAAAATCAATCCTATGCTGTATTTAAAGTCAGTAATTTAAGGGGCGGTATAACTCAGTTAGTAGAGTAGTTGTTTGGTGATTGGTTGCAGGTTTGACCCCCAGTCCTATAGAAAGCAGTTTGAGGTGTTCTTGAGCAAGACACTGAACCCCTAACTGCTCCCTGAGTGCCACATGGTGGCTGCCCACTGCTCCTATATAGTACGACGAGTCAAATGCAGAGAATGGTAAATTTCCCCTTGTGAGACTGATAAGGGAACAATTATTATTATTAGTCATATTCCCTGAAGTGAGCATGCATCAAGACACTCCCTGAGGTGGGTTATGAATGAAAGCATGATATGCATGCCTACGGCCGGGCATGTGAGAGTAACTCACTACACTGTAAATGAATGATGGGAGCAGCAATGGGATATCTCTGGCTTAATATGGTCAGCGAGCATGCCATGAGTTATAACGAGTCATAAAACCACAAAGGTACCACAAGGAGAACACCGCGAACAAGGGAATGGACATTATTAACGTAGCAGGTTGGCTGAAGAGAAGTTTCTCGTCAGTCTACACTGCCACCATGTGGAGCTAAAACAAGCACCCGGCAGTGGGGTAATAGTGAGTACATTGTGTTGATTCACCTCCCATAGTAGAGATAAACTCACTGGATTTCAAGTGTGAGGATTATGATACTTTTTTTTCAATGGGATTTTGTTGTCTAATAAATGCTATAGCATGCTCTTCCTCTCATGTGGTATTGTCAATACTATGCATAACATTGTATTCAACATAGTGAGTGAGACTTGAACTTTGGTTCTCATAAAGTGCTGAAGTGTTGTGTCTGTCTGAACATGACCAATATTCAAACTCCATTTCCCCTCTTTAAACTAAAGAATGTAGGGGTGGGGGCCTGCCTGGACTCTTTCTTATCACCAACACCTCCTATTATTAAATTTATTAAGACATGTCTTTGGCTTGCCATATGTAAACGTCAGAATCATAATCCTCAGTAATCCCCACAAAGAGGGTGATGGAAGATGAATGTGGCAGCTCTTACAGTATGTCGCTCAGTAAATGGGGGAAGTTTCCACCCAAAAGTGGGATAACAGCCATGAATCAATGTAAAGAACGCAGTTGAATCCCGAAAGGGATTAGTGCTCATAAATAATGTCACAGTGACCTGCATGGCACTCACAAAACTAGCCCTGTGGATGTGCCATCGTCGCTGTTATGTGCATGTTCCTGGTTTGCTTTGTTTTTAATTTTTAAGTTTTTTTTTCCTTTAAAATTCCTTTTGTGATTCACCTGATTTTGGATCTAACTGTGTGGCTGACCATCTAACCCCCCCGCATTAAGTAAGGAGTAGTGTGAGATCTCAGAATGGCTATAACGTTTGATATAATCACAATGGAAACTATGAATCTTTACCAGAAAAAAAATGACTGAAAGTTTTTTGATCCTGTTAACAAGATTTTCCACTTCTATTTTTTTACTAAGAGGGCCAAGTGAAACTGTCGTCACATTTCCATTTCAGTCGCAAATGGAAAAAAAAATAGAGCAGGCGGACCGATAAATCAGGATTGCCGTTTCAGGGGGGAATCATTTAAGTGCTGCACGTAGCTGCTTGTCTTTACAAGACAGATGACAATGATGAAAAGGCTATATTTATCGAACGTTGATACACAGCTTGCTATTTATTGATAAGAAGAGGTTTTTCACACTTGAAGTGGTCATACAATGAAATACAGGTGAAATAGATGTCCTGGATATTGGGGTAAGGACAATTCAGAGTTTATACTTTCAGCCTTACATTACACAAGGACCATAACTAGCTAACCGTTCAGCCTCTATAAACCTTATGTCTACGATAATCTTGACTAATCTAATGCTTATGGAAATAAGATTTTTCTGTCAGATGTTTGAAATCAGCATGGAGTTGTAGAGTGTGAGAAAAAATGTTTGACAAAGATGTTAACCGGTGTTATCGTTTACTGTTGCCTTTCCTGAGCAGTCTACTTCATTTTACCCCGCAAACAAGCATTTTCATTAAAAGGAAAGCCATTCTTGGAATATGAAACTTTTATATTTGGTGACATTCTTTGGGGCTAGGGCAGTCGTCTAGTAATGGTGGTTCGATCCTGGGTTCCTTCACCTGATCTGGGATAGGAATTGCGACCTGCTCAGGATGTTATTCTGCCTTTCATGCATGAGTACTGGGATAAGCTCCCAGTATGACTCGATAACCCGACTTCGGATAAGCGGTTGACGATGGGTGGACATTTTACCAAACAGTGGTTATTCTATAGTACCGTTAGAGTAGCCTGACATAAAAACGTATTGTTCAGTTAAGCTAAAAAATGCCTATTTTGAAAAAGACCCTTCAGATGACAAAGTTGACAAAGGATAATGGCCTACCTAGCATCAATAATAAAATTTCTATCCGGTCTTTTCTTGTGCAACAGGCTAGCCTGAACTCTTGTCTGTGTGGAGATGTTTTGCCTGAGGCTATGCTTGTGGCTCCGGCCTAGAACACAGTTATACACCGTCCCTCTGCATAGTGCTCACAAGCTGACTTCACTTCAGAAAGCCTCACAGCTTCCTCAGAGACAGCTTCAAGATCTACTCCATCCATTCAGCAAGTTGGAGCCTTACCTGGACAGGTCTCTTTCATCTGGTTCCCTTTTATATTTGGGTGACAGTTATGCCAGTACTTGTGTTCTGTTATATTAGCTGATTGTTGTGCCTTTGGACTTAATGACTAAATTGTAATTTTCTTTCTATTGCAATGTAATAGAAATTACCTTCAAAGTTAGGTCCTATTTAGTCAGTAAAATCTCACAAAATTGGACCAAATTCACAGGTCTGTGGACAGATCCCAGTTCCAACTGTTTTGTCCTGGCTTAGAGGACATGATCAACGCAGAGAAGCTGTTCCATGCCTCCTCATCTCATAAAATTGATTACATTGCCTCTGCCAGGAGGTTGGATCATGCTCCTGGACTGACTCAACCAGAGGTCAGTTTAGATGTCTGGAGAAGATTTACATGTCAATCCAATGGCCCCTTTTCATTGTGGTCAAATTACATTGAACTAGGTTAGTAGTGATGCACGTGTCAGAGTTTTTAATACCCACAGCCACCTGACCTGATATGAGAGCTAATGCACACTACCCAATGCGCTGAAATATGCATTAATTAACCAACCAATCTGACCTGCAGTCCTCCAAATTTAGCCTAGGCTACAGCCAAATGAGTAGTTTTGTCTTTATCTTGTGTTTCTGTAATGGAGCCTCCCAGCCATATAATTTCACACGACCATACATGTACAACTGGAGTGATAATGAACATAATGAATCTTGTTGGACTATTTTGTGCACACTCACACACAGACACACAAATGCCTCTTCTCTTTGACCCCAAACAGTTTTGGTGGTGTAATTTAAAAACTACAGATACCTGTTAGGGAAGGGGAAAAAACTCAGCACCTCAGCGCCTCAGCACTTTAAAACATATAGATTGACCATAGCCATATTCACAATTTTTTAAAAAGCAGAGAAACAGATCATTTAATTCAATGTTTTTATAATGTATGTATAACTTGCTTAGATCACTGCTTTGTCACATGTTTACCCACTTCTCAAACCTGTGATATTTTCTACTAAGCTTAACTGAAGCCGCTGGTCAACTCATGGGACTCGCTGGTTGTAGTTCAAATCTTGCATCACTTAGCCTAGTTAACAGAAATGTATTGTGTGTATGTATGATCATATTTGTATGCGGAAGTGTGAATGGAAGTGAGTTACTAGGTATGTTCAACATGTAAAGTGATGGATATCATTCACTCTTTGTAAGGTTGCCATTCCCAGTCCTTTGAATTGGGAAGCTTGGCATATTAAATATTCAGAATAATGTCCCTTTCCACTCCCATTGCCTCATATAATTAAGTGTGAGTTGACACTTCGTAATTAATGAACAGATTCATAATCTCAGAAAAAATACCGTTTGCTGCAGGACTTGAAATTGAAAATTGTGTTGATGGGTCAAAGTGGTCTCTTTGGCATGCTGTATTAGCTACTGCTTGCTCACTTGTCAGGCAATGATGTATTTGTACCCTTCTAATAGGAAGAGCCCCCATCTATCTGCCTTGTGTCTATGAGACTGATGAGCCCAATGCACATTCCCTAGGACTTGGCGGTCATTATGGCAGCAGTGAAACTTTAAAGACCACTTGCCTAATGCATGCTGTATATCTGCTGCAAACCTCTCTCAAATGTGATTACAGGACCATCCAGGTATCTCAATCAAATCAGCATGTGCCATATGAGCTCAGGCCCAATTGAAGCACTCCTGGTTTCAATCTGACTTGGAACCTTTTTAAGCATGCCTTCCTTCTTTCTTCACCCTGCCTCCTCACTATACTATCTAATAATTGGAAAACTGATAGGTCAAAAATAGACTGCCAGTCAGATATCAGCAGTGAAGTGAATATACTGTTAAGATATTTCCTGAGTGAAAGTCTCTTGAATTAATTGAATTTATCTGCTGTAAACTAAACAATTATATTTCTATATTTATATGGTTTTTAAAAGCACACAGAATGACATTTTTTGCTTCTGTGAGTATTTTTCCTACATCTGTATGTCTGCTCTATTTCCAGGTTTGCTTCATTGGCAGGAGCAATGTTGGAAAATCCTCTCTCATCAAAGCTTTGTTCTCACTGACCCCTGAAGTAGAGGTTCGAGTCTCCAAAACCCCAGTGAGTACTGTTATTGATAGCTCTACTCATGGCAATCAATAGGATCTCATCCTAAAGTATTGCCGTATCCTTTGTGAAACATACATCATCTTCTGTTTGTCGCTCAATATTTTTACGTGACCATGGTAAATTTAGTGAAAATTATAATACATTTTTCCAGTCATTTTCCACTGTAAGTTTTCCTTCATCCAGTGATATTGTTTAATATGTACAGTTACTGTTTCCCCAAATGTTTGTCCTCATTTGAGAATAAAAACCTTTTCTTTTTATTTAATTAGGGTCATACAAAGAAGATGAACTTCTTCAAAATAGGCAAGGCCTTCACTTTAGTGGACATGCCAGGCTATGGTTACAAGGCACCCAAAGACTTTGTGGAAATGGTAGAACAGTATTTGGCCTCAAGGAAAAAGTGAGTCTGTGGTGAATGCAATTTGCATAAGTCACCTGTGATAGCTTGTATATTGTGCATTACTTCCGGGATTATGGTCCCTTTAAAATGCCTGGTTTCTATGATGAGTCAGCTCTAATACTTGCTGGGTTGGGGCCAAGGGCGCCATCTTGAAGATCTGTTAATTTCCTTGAAACAATAAACGAGCCACACATTCGTGTGCTCAATTGTAGGAATTAACTTTGTGTCTGTCAGTGTGATTTCCACACTGGTGACACCAACGTGATGGGGGGACGTGTGTGGTGGATGCTATTTGCATATTCACCTGTGATAGGTTGTAGATTATTACTTCCGTGATCATGGTCCCTTTAAAGTGGCTGATTTCTGTGATGAGTCAGAGCCCCAATGTTTGCCGGGTTGGGGTCAGGGCGCCATTTTAAAGGGACTTCCACAAGTCTTCTAATATGGTCCTTGTTATTTTGATGGATAATACACCAACCAACAACAAACCATTTTTGTCTTGAACGTACTTTTAAACTGAGCTTACAAAATGCTTAAAAAATGCAAATGCCAAACAACTAAACCTTTCAATGGCCTCTGTTAACTTGAGGCCCTGTTGGTCAATTACTTTTTTTAACTCCCTCAGTAGGATCGACTTAACCAGATTTGGCCATAGTTTATTTTCCCAACTTTGAGTTTATGGTGGCACCTCTGTGGACTGAAAGTTCTGAGGTCTAGGCTCAGACTAGAAGGCCCCAGTAAACCATAAAAGACCAGGACTAACTAAAGCTAGTCAAAAATGATAAAGCAAATATGGCAGGAGCCCAAAGTAATTTTATCTAGCAAAGAACATGTGTGCAAGTGAGAAGGCAACTTTTGTGTTTTTTTTAATCATTTTGACAGTTTTGACTAATTCTGACTTGTTGATAATCAAAAATGATGGCAAACAGATCACAGTAATCACTGAATCGATATTTAGATAAAGATGTTACAGTCTTAACTGACAACATTGAGTGACCTGCTCATCACCAACGCTGTTGAGGAGCACATAGCACAGGATATTTCTTTTCTCTAATCTGTCAAATTCAGTATAATCTTCTGTTTTGTTTAGTCTGTTGTACACATTAATTTGATACATATTTTTAATGGTTGTTACAGTCTGGTGAGGGTATTTCTGTTGGTAGATGGATGTGTCGGTCTTCAGAAAGCTGACTATATTGCCCTGGAAATGTGTGAGGAGATGAAGCATCCTTATGTGGTAGGAAAAAACCTTTACCTCTTGACTCCCAAACTCACAATCTTTCTCATGAAATGTAGTGATATATTTGTGATATTGTTTGTACAAGTGTCAGTGGTCTGATTCAGTTGTGACATTGGTATTGCTAATCAATCTGCTGATATTTGAGTGGCAGAACATGATTGATTGCAATGGATAGAAAATCTGCCTTTTTTTTAAACCCGATATCATACACATACAATTTTCTGCTCCTCATTAGAGCTATCATTGATATATCATAAACTATCTCATCAAAGACCGGTTTCCTTCAGATTTTGACTTTTAATAGCTTTTATTCCCCACTCTCATTCACACCATCTAGGGGTTATTCATCATAATGTGCAAACCAGATGAATACTGAGTGCTTCCACTCATCTATTTAAAAGCTGCAGCCCTATCTAAAACGCCACTGCAGTGAAGTTATAATGAAGCACCTCTGCTCTTAATGCCTTCCTTCATCAATTATTCATGCTCTTAGGTTATTAGACACTTTGAACATAAGTAATACTCTGATAATACATTTTTTCATGATGACTCATTCACAGTTCTTAAAAATAAGGAAGTGGGGTAAGGGGATAAGCATAGCAGCTTGAAGTAGAAGGTTGTAAGTAGAGATGCTAGCAATGTATCAGACTTAAAATAGAAACAGTGGGATTATATTTTTGGTGAATGAACATGAATGGATTTGCACCAAAAGACCCTACCTTGTCCGGTCATTTAATAATCAGAAGATTACTGGTTCAATCTAGTTTCTTCAGAAAGCAAGGTGGAGTATCCTTGAGCAAGGCACTGAACCCTCTAACTGTTCAAGCCCTGCAATGGAATGGTGACCTTTCCAGGGTGTTTCCCCACCTTTTGCCCAACGAGTGCTGGGATAGATTCTAGTATGACTCCGTAAACAGACTTTGTATGAGCAGTTGATGATGGATGGATGGATGGATGGATTTTTTTGTCAAAGATTGTGGTAACTAAATCATCTAACAGATTAATGAGACAATTTTGCTTTTGTTCTGATGGCCATGTTCTTGGTTGGTAAATTGATGAGATCTGAATATATCTTTTGTGGAAGAAAATTAAATTTTACCTTGTATGAAAAAAAAGAATTAATTGGTGGCAGAATTCCTGTGAGATAGTGATAAGAGTTGGTGAGGTTGTTTCGCAGCCGGCGCACCTCAGTTTATTACCTCCTGTGTTCATAACTTCCCAGAAGTGTCTCTGAGATGCTAAATATTACCTGTACTACCTGGCTAACTTGTTATTATTGGATAACAAAAGGAGAATCTCATTAGTTTCCTCGTAAATTGTAGTGTACAGCACCACAGCAAGAAAAAGGCAAAAACAAACAAAAAAAACTATTAGTGGAAAATGATAGAAACCCAGGGTGACAAATTGAAGGATTATAATCCTAGTATGATTTTGGGCCACCACAAGGCTCCAGAACGGCTTCAGTGCTCTTTGTCATGGATTCTACAAGTCTCTGAAATCTACTGGAGGGATAGACACCATTCTTCCCTCATTTGGTGTTTTGATCATGGGTGTTGAGAGCACAGGTCTTTAACATGGTGGTCCGAAACTCCCATAGGTGTTCAAATGGTTGAGATCTGGTTACTGGAAAAGCCATAGCATGTGATTTACATGAGTTTCATTCTCATCAAACCATTCAGTGACTCTTAGTCCCCAGAATAGAGATCACACAGAATACATTTGTGTTGATTTATAGTGACATTCCCTCTAAGGGGACAAATGACCTAAACCCTGTCAGGGACCCCCGTCCCAACTAACACACACACACACACACACACAGATACACACATAGGATAGCATAGCTCCTGGACCCCCTCACTATAGTTGTCAAGCATTCAGGGCTATTTTTATTGTCTATTTATAATTTCATAAACAAGAAGATAAAACAACAATAAAAGGAAGAATAGGATAAATATGCAAAAAAATATGAAAATCATGTTGACGGGGGATTATTTGATGTCTTGTGCAAATGTCATATCCAAAACATGGTTCTTATTTTGCAGATTGTAATGACCAAGATTGACAAGTGTGGGCGGGGGGTGCTTTTGACCAACCTGATGAACATTCAAGATGTTGTAAAAAAACAAACCACAGGCTGTTTCCCACAACCCTTTTTGGTCAGGTGAGTCAGGTGAACATTTTCTCTCCATTTCTCTTTCCTGGTATTTTTTGTTGTTTGTTTTTGTTAATACAAAAAATGATGTCTGCATACGTTTCCTCATATACAATAAAAACTTTACTTTAAAATCATATTTTAAAATTCAAATATTAAGTTGTAGAATGTGCACCAATAAGCTGGGCAAAGTGGGTTCAATCCCACTGCGGGGCATCAGGAAAAAAGCATCCCTCATTGGTAAATTCGAGGCATACAATATAAAGTGTTTTGAGTGGTTTGCTAGGCAAGAAAAGTGGGAGGTCCTTTTTGCATGTCTCGATCCGTCCTCATGTTGTGGGGGTGGACACTGATTTAGATGGAGCTTGGGGGATTAAGGCGGGATGCCCTTCCTAACACTTTGCGGTTGATTCGAACCCGCTGCTTCTGGCTCGTCAGTTCCCAAAGCGAGCATGCTAACCACTGCTGCAGCCCCAATTGCTAGACTATAAAAGTGCTATGTAAAAATAAATCCATATACCATATAAAATATAAGCTTTCACTAGGTTTCTCTAAACTGGGGAATAATCTCTTATTGTGTTTGCTGTGTGTTAGCTCTGTGGACAGTTTAAAAAGTAGAAAAAAAACTTACCTATTTAATCTGGCTTCCATATAGTCTTTGTTTAATTTGTATCATTTTTCATTTTTGGACTCTTGTTTATCTTTTAAATAGTAGTTTTTCTTTTTCCTTGTTATGCACTATATGGCTCTTTCTGTGAAATGTGCTATATCAACTTACTGAAAATAAAGACACGAGTACAGTATGACCTCAAAATATGACAAGATTTCACAAGTCAAATGGGAACACCCTGGCCATTAAATAATTCACATGTCCATACCAAGGTCATCTGTGTTCTTTCATGCTGTCCTTGCCTTGTCATTCACTGACAAAAGTGTTTCCTCTGGCCTTGACCTATATATTCCAGAACCACTATGGGCTCTACCTCACTCAGCACAGTGGCCCCAAAACCAATGCAAATGTCCTTGCTGGTTTCAGATTGACGCAGTTGTAATTTTCCTGTACAAGTGCCCACGTTCTTTAAATAGCAAATGTACTCCTGCCCATGGTCGTGTTGGTCTGGAGGTGTGCTTTGGCACATTGGTATCTTTGGGCAGCAGGAAATGATTGTACCATTGACCAACAAAAACCTCAAGTCAATAGTGCAGTATTTTATTTTAAGGCATTCTGCGTTATTAAGATAGCAATACGTATCTACATTGGTGGGTGTAAAATGTACCTACTTGGCAGAGGTAATAGGAAATGACAGTGGTTTATTTCCTGTTATGCCCAAAATATGCCTATGATTAATTAAGTGAATTAGTACAATTCCTTATTACCATCCACCTTAAACTCAGATTATCCACTGTTACATTAGCAAAAGTGGACGAGCCCTCAATGCATTTGTGCCATGGGCTCTAGAACAGGAAGTTAGAACATTGTGATATAACCTCAGATCATGCTCAACTTTGTAAGTTTCTTATGGCCTCTCAAGGTCATAAGAAACCTTTAGAAGCTAATTCCCAAGTAAGTTAGCCTCTGCTGAGAAGCAAATGACAGTCTCTCTGAGAAAATGGCTGCAGGTTAAGGAAAGAGTTTGCAATGAAAACACATATTAAGTGCCTCTGTTGCCCTGCAAAATGGCAGTACCACTTTAGTAACTCTGACAGTCATATCCCCAAGCTTAGCATTACAATGCCCACTTGAGCTTCTAGGATATTGAATGAAATATGTGCTCATGTTATTAAAAGGTGCCTTCATATATATGAATATATCCACCAAAGGAGATGGTATTCATTACCATCCATCCATGTATCCATTGGCCATTGCTTCTCCAAAAATATGTCATGAAGTCATGCTGGAGTCTATCCCAGCACTTGAGCAAAGGCAGGGAAACACCCGGGACAGGTCGCCACTCCATCACAGAGCTTGAGCAGTTAGGGGTTCAGTGTCTTGCTCAAGGACACCTCAACAGTGTTCATTACATTTAAGAAAATTTGAAATATTAACATGCATGATATATGTACTTGCCAGACAAATATTAGCATTTATCAGGGCGGTATCATGTATCATTTTTAATATAAATTATATCCCCTTTTTATTAAGAGTGAGGGGTGTCTCCAAGATTCTTTAAATTTGAGCGTGTGGCCGTGGTGAGCTCATACTGAGAACAGTTGCTTAGAAGCAAACGTTCATTGATGTTGATTTCCCCAATGCCATCCTTTCCTATAGTGCCCTTCCAGATGGGTTGATCCTGGCCAACCCTGGCATTGAAGTCTTCTTTGAGAATAACCTTATCCTCCTTTGGGGAGTCTTTACACCGTCCCTAAGCATGCCTAGAAGGTCTCTTATTTCTTCAGAGTCTAAAGTCTAAGCACTGACTAATGGCTGACGACAACTTGTGTCATTAGTGGTCTGTCAAAGTCACCACTAGATGTGATACAAGTATCAAGGTGAGGGAAACGACTTCAATCTCCAGTTCCACATTTTCACCCCCAGAATTAAACCTTTTTCATGAACACACTCACTTTATCATACATAGTCAGGACATGTGTGTCTTTACCTTGCATTGACAGGTTGGGCTTTTTTGGTTTTGAAAACACGTCTGCTGGATACACAAGGCAGGCCTGCCACTTTGTTAACGGTCAGAAGAAAGGATTTCACTTATCTTATTTCAAAGAGTCTTTGTAATGTTTTCCCTCTTGACAGCCAGGTATTTCTATATTAAGAAGCAGTTGTTGGTACTCGGGTCCAACATTTTCACAAAGTTTATGGAACAGGCTGATATTGGATGGCCTCGATTTGATAAAGCTTATGTATAATGTTCACAGAGTCATTCAAGACATTGTACAACTCCGCTCATTTTCTTTGAAGCCAATACCTCCCTATGAATAGGATAATGCATCCATTTGACAAGTCGATTTTCCTTTAAGATGTGGGTAATGAGTCAGTTTATTCTCTCAGTTATTGTCCTTGCAACATCAGTTTAAACATGACAGCCCATACACCAGTTGAGGTTGTGCCCAGAGAAAAACATGTCGATCACATTGAGGATATCCTCACCTAAATTAAAAGGAAAAAAGTTTAAAACAACTTATTAATTGGTGCTCCCTCCTTCCTTCTTTCTCTTAATTATACTGCTAATGTGAAAGAGGCGCGCTCTACAAATCACACTGATGGTCAGTCGAGCACTGTTACTGTTAGGATAATAGTAATGATAATAATAATAGTTTCCCTGCCTTTTGCCAAATGAACACTGAGATAGGCTCCAGTTAGCCTGTGAGAAAACTTTAGATGAGCAGTTAATGATGGATGGATAAATAGTCATAACAGTAATAATAAGCTAATGATGATGATGATAATAATAGGCCTAATTGAATAATTCTTAAATGAATAAAGATGAAATTATAATCGCCTGTAATGTTTTCCATGAGCCTTTTACAGAAAAGGATGTGTTTTTAATGTCCATTTTGGATGTCTCCATAGACTGGAAAAAGGCAATCAACTGTACCTATGTGCTGATGTTTGTTTACTCCTCATGTTGCAGAGCAAATACACTTGCCAGTTGATTTTTTCAATCATTTTATTCAACAACATCAGTTCTCATAATTAATCCTTTGACATAATGTATGACATGGGTACTGTTCTAAGTATGTCAGCTGATTTGAATATATTTGTGTGTGTGTGTGTGTGTGTGTGTGTGTGTGTGTGTGTGTGTGTGTGTGTGTGTGTGTGTGTGTGTGTGTGTGTGTGTGTGTGTGTGTGTGTGTGTGTGTGTGTGTGTGTGTGTGTGTGTGTGTGTGTGTGTGTGTGTGTGTGTGTGT
>OMLC01001143.1:0-14269 GCA_900302585.1 Regalecus glesne
AATGCTTGTTGCAGGGCAGAGTGGAATACAATGGAACCTGTGCTATGATAAGCCAAGGCTGCACAGCAGACCCAATACAATAGTATGGAAAGACACTTTTCAATGTGTGCATGCATATAAATAAAATCTGACGCATAAGGAGAACATGAAATTATTATCATTTGAGGAGGGACTTTAGGGCGCGAGTGGGAAGAAGAAAGGGAGGGTGTGTGTGAGAGGAGTAATGAAAGATCACGATTAGTCCCCACATTGTGGTTCTGTCTTAATGGGTATACTGAGGTCCCAGAGGAGGATTTGCCCCACAGTGAATCACAGTTTACAAGAAAAGACACACGCATGTATATACACAGACTGGGAAAGTCATAACATAGTAGTGAATAGAATAAAATAGAATAGACTAGAATGTTATTGACTAGCTGTGGCCAGGAAAGTCTTTTGTCTCACATTGATATAAACTATTTAGACATCTTAAAACAAGATAGTGCCCAGATGGTAAGTACACACACACACAAATACACACATCATCATCATCAGTAGCAGTAGTCATTCCAAAAGCATGACTGTCCTTTCCACCACACACGCGCACACACACACACACACACACACACACACACAGTTAAAGACCACAGGTCATTCTTTCCACCTGTCTCTCCACTTCAGGAACTGCCCAAAGGCTCACTGCCCTGTGACTACCTGTTTTTTTGAGCAGATGACTCAGAATCCCAATGAAAACAGCGGATAAAGGAGGCCGGTCACCTTTGCACTCTTGTGACAAGAGAAATATGGAACATCCATTGCAGCTTTGTGTCCTCAGCCTCGCTGCTGCTTTTGGGTAACTCAACAGCAGAAAGACTGATAGGCTTGCTGGTTGACTGGCTGGGTGACTGACTGACTGATTACTGGCTGACCTTGTTGGCACGCTGGCTGGTTAGCGGGCTAGCTGGCTGCTGACACGGCAGAAAGATGATTCAAAAGCAGCTGGGCTCCAAAAAAGGCACTACTTTATAGTCTGAGGAGAGGTTTTACCCATGAATCACACCACTGCACTATCTGTCTGGCCTACCAGCTGGCTGGCTGACACACCGACCGACTCCCACGGTCATATCTGCTGTAGTGAGAACACCCCTATCTGCTGTCTGGAAGGTCTCTGCAGGACCGTCAGAAGACATACGTGAGACCCTAACTGGCGGCTTTCTTCAAAATGTGAGGCCAGGGCCGCAGCCCTCTGAGCCAGCCTGATGGCTTCTCTCAGTCATCCTCCTCTCAAACCGGGGCAGGACTTGTGCAAACAAATGCTAATCCCCAGGCTGTGCTAAAGACCATGGAAAACTGGAAGAGACAGGGTTCTGATGAACTGCTGAAATCAAAGTGGTCGTATTTCACTGTAAGATGGAGAGATGGGAAAAGAGGGAGTGGGACTGATGTGAAAGATAGATGGTCCTTTCTTTGCTTGTTTGGAAAATGAGATAAGCTGCTTTAAGCTTTAAAAAACAACTGAGATGATTAAATCAAAGGCTATTATCTATTTCCTCGACATGGGAAGAGAGAGAGAGAGAAGGAGAGAGAGAGAGAGAGAGAGAGAGAGAGAGAGAGAAGGAGAATGCTGATTCACTGGAGTTGGTGTGAGCAGAACCATTTTGCATAGAGACATGATAAATAAAGCCTGTAAGCAGGAGCACATTTGCATCTGGTTACTTCCCAGCCCAATATGGATACTATGTCATCATGCCAGATATGGATAAAAACTAAACCCCATCTCCTTGAAATATTTCTATGTATTATGTCATGTTCACAAGCCTTCCGAGAGGTTCGGGATCATGTGTGTGCATGTCAACTCATGTCTGTGTACGCCACCCAAGCTACTTCCTCTGCCCTGACTGACAATCACATTCCTCCATAGAGCGAGCTGCCACGGAAGGAATGTCTAAAACAGCACAGCGCTCTGGTCTCTACAGGTTAAAGTTCAACTCGGCGGCACACAGAATGAGTGAGCAGGTAAGAACGAAAGACGGAGCCAACCAGAGAGACACAGTGAAGTACCTGCTGCATTATCTGAAAGGGTTGGGTCACCTTATGCCATAACTGACAAAACAGTTAAATTATTAACTCTGTTTCATCACAGCTATGAAGCCCATATGATGATGTCATCAATAAGAACTATTGGCTGTGAGAAGGCATTTGCTGCTGGTCTAGTTTACTTTCAGAACACCTCGCAGGCCGATAATTCACTAATACCCAGCATAGCGTGGGTGTGTATCTTGGTGTGGTTGGGTGTGTGTGTGTCATGACTTATCCCCTTTTCGGGGACACATTTCACACTGAAGACCAGTTAATTGGGGACAACTTGTCCAATTGGGGACATGGCTTTTGTCCCCAATTGAGAAAGAGGGTGATTTTTGGGTCAGTTGTTAAGGTTCGGGTTAGGGGTTGAATAAAGGTTAGATTAAGGGTAAAGCCTGGGCATGTAGCTCTACTGGTTAAGGTTAGGAGCCAAGGAATGTATATAACTTTATGTAATGTTCCCAAAGGTTACCTATGTAAATGTGGGTGTGTGTGTGTGTGTGCAGTTCCATGAGCCTCTTGAGGTTCACAGTTCAATTCTACATCTCATAAATGTATGACCAGTGATAATAGACTGTCCCTGTTAAAAAGAGGAGTCCAGTGACCAAGCACATTATCAACAATACTACTATGGACCACACACACACACACACACAATAGATTGCTCCAATCAACCCTCCAAATCTTTCAACCTTGGTAATATGTAGACTTTTCAAGTCTCTGCAAGAACAGCCAGCAGTTAGTTTAAGACTGTCTCACGTTGCCAAGATCTGCCTTGATTGGAAAAACATGGAGGAATATTCCCACACGGGCAAAAGCCTTGGCTGGCTCAGCATCACTGAGAGGCTACCCAGAGATGTTTTACTACTAATGGTTGTAAATCTACAAGGATACTTGTTGCTCATATATTACTAAGGCATGATGTCTTTAACAGAGTGTGTAGGAGAACTTGTTAGGGGGAGGGGAGTCCTGTGATTACTGGGCCATTTCCCTCTTCCAAGAAAGGAAAGGACTAGTAAAAGACATGCAGCAACCGTGACTGGAAATAGTTCAAAATAAATGTTCCTGCACTGGTGCTATATCCCCTGCCAATAACTTGCATGATGACCCCTGCTAGTACAACTGAAGTGACTAGAGACAACCCGGTATTATCAGTGAGAAGAAGGCTGACACTCCATGATGTTCTGTGGTGCGATACAAGACAGCGTTCAGCCAGAACCACAGCTGACTCAGTCTAGTGAACATGAAGACGAAAGCCATATTCACCTGTAGGAGGTCATCGCTCAGCACCTCGGTCTTCTCAGCCCTGTAGAGGAAGAACATGAAACAGAGGTCAAAGGTCATGCCAACACATGCATTTGGAGGAACACCCAAACGGTTCAATGGTCAACAGGTACCCACTGCAAGATATCTTGGAAAATAATTTAAAGTAAATCCTTTTGCAATCACTTGCAAAGTGCATGCTTGGAGATGACCCTATCTTCTGTTTCCATCCTGACTTTATCATCAGTTTGTTTTAGGAACAAATGGAACTTTTACTCAGTTGCACAAGAGCCAACTTGCATGGAAAATATTCATCCAAAAGAGTGACATACCGAGGATAGATGAGCACTCGACCTCTCTATGTTTGAGGCAAAACTATCTGTCTAACCAGCTAAACCTGTCATAAATGTGCCTTGTGCCTGCAGCAAAGCCAACACAGAGCGTTTCTTTTTTCCTTTCTCAAACCAACAAATGAATTGTACCGCAAAATGTTACATGCACTAAACCCCTCGCTGCTTCCCAAGCACCGCTCAGCAGCTGCTCTCACTGCTCCCATACAATAGGATGGTTGTGTGGCAAATAAAATCATTCTATTCTAATGGACATCCATTCATATGTGCACATAGGGAAGCTGATAATTGAAGAACTTGTCAGAATTGGTGGGTGCCATTGCACAATTTCTAAATTGAATGGATAAATGCTCCCTTACACACAAAGACATACACATGTACATCCATCCATCCATCCATCCATCCATCCATCCATCCATCATCAACCGCTTATCTGAAGTTGGGTTGCAGAGTCATGTCTGAGCATATCCCAGCACTCATTGGGCAAAAGGCGCCCAAACACCCTGGACAGGTCGTCATTCCATCTCAGGGCTTGAGCAGTTAGAGGTTCAAGGTCTTGCTCAAGGACACTTTGGCACACTTTCAGCATGGACCAGGCGTCCAACCACCAGTCTTTTGATTACTAGAGGAACGCCCTACCTCCTGAGCTATGCTACCCCGTTCACATGTAAACGTTTGCCAAATTTACCCTCTTGTCATATTTACTCTCATCTCTAATTCTTCGACTGTAGCTTTTGTAAAAAAGTTCTTTGAGAGTCGTGTGCACACAGAAACAACACCAATGATATACACCCAGGCTCAAAACACACACACACACACACACACACACACACACACACCACTACCTGTGCCTGAGGCTGTTTTCATGTCAGGTTTCCCTTCGCTGTCAGGACACACACTTCCTGTTATGTCAAGTTCACCTTGTTTGTTATGGCAACAGGGAGAGTCGGGGATGGGGCGATGGTGGTGGCAGTGGGGTGGGGTTTGTCAAGTGGTCTGTTGATGTCTGAAACACGCTAAACTTAAAATAAAAGAAGATGGTGGCAAAGGGAGAATGACGCGATCACTCCCAAACTTTCCAGGAACTCTCGACATGCAGCATGAGTCAAGGCATAGCGCTGAGACCTCTGCACACATTTCAGAGGCACCTTTCAACGCCCAAACTAGAACTGAGGGGGCACTTCCCGTATTTCTGTGTGAGATTGACAAAGAACAGTGAAAGTGTTTGTTTTGCTCACAATCAGGGGCAGATTTGCAGACATTTTCACAGTGCCTTCAGATCTGAATTGAACCAATACGACAGGCCTGAGTCTAGTTCTTTCTCCACATTCATATTCGAAGGTTGTAACTTGAGGTCCAGCCCAACCACAACAAACTCCGCCTCATTGGGTTTTTTTTCGGCGGGGTAAATACACAACTGTACAACATCTGGAGGGGAATACTCTTCTCATTATGGTTCACATGTGTGACATCACCCTCACACGCTGAATGTCATGAAAACAGAGCAATGATGTTTCTCTCCCAGTCCTACAGAGGCCTTAACAAAGTGTGCTGGAGTATGAAACCTGATCATTACTCCCCATTCCTTTAGCACTGCTGAGCTAGCAGGGAACAGCCAGTGAGGTCATCACTCACCCTTTCAATATGTAAACACCACACACAAGCAAACACACAAAGGCACGTTCACACACATGTGAATGTGTGGATTCATGCGCCACGCACACGCGCACACACACACACACACACACAAACGCACACAGACAGCTCCGTAGAGACCCTCTCTGTTGTCCCTTTAGCCACAGAGCATGCCAACAACGTAGGCCTTACTCTCACAGGGATCAATTAGTCCTCTCCCACACAAGTTATTACCTAAAACTGCTGCAAGTCAGAGAAACAAGACCTTAACAGGTAACGCCCAGCAAATCTTCTACACTTACCTCACTAATGCCTACTATCCCCACATTATATATATATATATATATATATATATGTGTGTGTGTGTGTGTGTGTGTATGTGTGTTGAGACTTAAGATCCTAGAAAGTGTAAGAAGTCTGTTCACATTAAGCTATAATACAAACCATTCCTTCTGTCCTCCCTTACTCAGAGCATTTAAAGGCTTCACATCAGCATGAGACATACCCTGCATGCAGAATGCCTTTACACAGATCATGTTGATTTCATTACAATGGAGCTAAACTGGCTGGAGGTAAAAGCTACATGGACAATTTTAGATTCCTATCACTATTGAATAACCATTGATTTAAGCTCAGCCAGGGACGGCAGCCATTGTTCTGAGAATAGGCTCCCCTCCAGTGTGTGAGCCAAAACCCTAGAGAGAGAAATCCAAATAAAACAAGCGAGAAAGCTCGAGTTGGACTGCAGCTGTTTACCTTCATCAATGTGCGAGTGGGAACACAATCATCCACATCATTAAATATGTACGTAACAACCGCTTTGCACATGTCTGACAAATTACCACTTTGACCCTGAGCGTGAATAATCCTGCATGATTTATGCATTATAAGAGATCAACAGCTTTTAGGCACGTATGATTTTATGCTAGCTAGCTAGCTGCTTTCCACTGCAGGGTTACAAAATGGGTGCACGGGTTTGCTGGCCTTCTCAAACGCCACACACTACTCCTGGTGAAGCTCATTTAGGCTCATTTACTTTTCACCATTTGAGAATTAATAACCCCAAAAAAACTGGACATGCATAGATTTATTCCTCCTTTTTAGCTGCACCGTCGAGGCTCCGTTATGTACCCAGCTCACTGTTTTATCTCGTTCAACAATCATGGAAACGCTTACTCCACAAAACTCTCCCCATCTGGGCTTTCCTGAGCCAAATAGATAACCACATCATCAAATGCTGGGTGTGTGATGGTGTGGCAGTGGTTGTGTGTGCGTTTGTGGGGGGGTGTCAATTGACAGATTTGTTGTAGTTGTAACTAAGATCAAATGCGTACTTGGTCAGCAATCTTTGGTCAAAATGCCTTCTGAGAGCTTGACTCCCTGACTAAATAACACGTCCATAAAGTTACTTTAAAAATCTGGATAAAATTAAATAACTTTGTTCAAATCTTTATTTGGGTTAAATTGAGAATAGAGAAGCGGGCAGCACAACTCATCGACTGGTCTCGCAAACTCAAATGCCATAAAACAGCAAAATTACAGCAACTGAAACGTGACATGTTGGAAAATACGGCTACATCTGCATTACTGTACTGAAGCGCTGCAGAAATACAGAGAAAGAGTAGCTGTTTAGCTCGTCTGAAAAAAGAAAACCACATTGCCAGTCATTGAAACCAATGTCCTGCTCTTAAAAGCCCAGCCAACAGTTTGGTAAACCCCCTTTTGTTTTAGTCCTGTAGTGCTGGAGGCAGGACCGGAGGAATTTGGAGCTGTGAAGCACCAGCCTGCTAGCATACACTGAAACTAATCTGTTAGCAAGCTGCATGTTCCTTGATTGCTCAATTCAGAGGAATTCCTGGCCTGTCATTTAGCACCATTGGTTGAAGTGAGGAGTCAGCTATCTTGGAGCAATATTGAAAGACAAACCTAGAAAAGTCTGCTGCAAAATATTCCAACCAGTGATGGCTGTAGGACCCTTCTGTTGTTGAAAAAGGACGACTGTGCTGTGAGTCGGAGAAATGCCCCTAGTCCACAATGGGAAAATAGTGTTTTGAGGCAGACTGTAAAGATAATTTTGCTTGTTTGTTTGAACGTGGGAGTTAATTGACGAGCCAGAGGGTTGGAACCCACTAAGGGGCGTCAGGAAGGGCATCTGGCTTTAATCCCCTAAACTCCATCTAAGTCCATGTCCACCCCAACGTGGGGACTAATCTTGTCACATGAAAACAGACATTTATTGTGTGTCAAGTTATAAATCTGAGTTTTTAACAATAAGAGTGAGGACATTTCTCCTCCTCATTTAGCTATTTTTGGTTCAGGACATAGGTCAAAGGTTAAGAATGTAGTTTTGATGGTTAAGTTTATGAAATTCAAGGGAATGAATGTAGTCAATGAGGGGTCCTGTGTGTGTGTGTTTGTGTTTCCTTCCATCTCCCTTCACCATTTGTGAAACACTCATAGTTTTATCACCAAGTAGCATCACACAACCGAAGAGAGCTTAAATGCACCAGGCTTTCTCCTCATACTGGGTAAATGCTCAGATATCTGAGGGGCTTTGACAAAGCCCCTCCAACTCTTCCATGTGGAAGACACGATACAAGATGTTTAGTTCTTGCAGGTTCCAGACTCCACTAACAACGCTGAGTAGCAGGTAAATGTAAAATACGTGTCCTTCCTTATGGTCACCGCCCCCAACCACCCAACCCAACACCCCCCCCAATTCTCTTCTCTCTAACACACACACACACACACACAGGTCTGCAGAGACCACTGAGGGAGTGGTCTCAAGAGGTGACTAGTTTAACACCACCAAAGCGCAGCTTAAGCAACGTGAAAGTGAACGTTAATAACCCAGAACATCTCGATGTGCAAACTGAGACCTGACAGTTCCAATGTATGAAAGACAACTTTTCCATCTCCAGTCACAGACTCTTACCTTCCCACTGTCTGGCTGGCGAGTTGTCTCATGCGATTAAACTGCTTCTTCATGGTGCCTCTGGTTTTAGCCTTTCCACGATATCCAGCGATCCCCTAAAACAAAGCAATGAAAAGTTACCAAGACCTCCTCTGGCCCATCACCGAAGCTTTAAAAGTTGCTCTACGTCGCAGCCATTGTCGTCTATGGCAGAAAAAGGCAGCGCTCCGACGAGCCTTCACTTAGCCGCAGCGGCGGGGTTCTGTTTTTCTGTTCGGCTTTTCTTCTTGGAGTGACTACTTAAACACGCTGACATTACGCGACGTCTTCGGATCCTTTAAAACGAGAAAAGCATGTGCAGCGACCCACTCCTCATGTTTTAGACCCTCTCATTGCCTCTGGTGCCTTGTTTAAACTGGTTCTGTGTGGAGAGTGTAGGAAGGAGGAAGTGCTTTTTACTTCCCTACAGCGGTCTGCATGGCCCAGTGGTGACATGTGATACCTCCCTCTACTCACTCAATCCACTGGACTACCTCACTGACATCATACATGTGTGTGTGTATGTATGTGTGTATATATATATATATGTGTGTGTGTGTGTGTACACACACACACACACACACACACACACACACACACACACACACACACACACACACACACACACACACACACGATGCCCTTACTGACGCCCTGCAGTGGATTCGAAACCACTGCCTGACTCATCAGTTGCAGAAGCACTGATTTATTGTGGCCTCTAAGCTGTACTGTAAAATACTGCTCATATAAATAGACACATTCTAGATATAAATATATAGATATACTTAAACATATGCTGTATATATATCCACAAACATCATTTATATAAACTCCACAAAGAGGCAGCAACTTATTCACTTACCTACTTACTCACAATTACTGGAGGCAACAAAATCCCCGTGAGACCAGTGGAAAATCAACTTTTGAAGGTCAAAAAGTGAATATATATCCAGCCTGTTATTCTCTCAGAGGATCTGTAGCGGTAACAAACGCTCTGCTTTTTAATGGGACAACTGGGCATCATAGAGATGACAAAAGGTCTCCATCCACAATTCATAACCAACCTTCACCATGAGAACCACTCCTGGGAAGTTGATTGATAGGCAACAGCATGTCGATAGCATACTGAAGAGGTTTATCTATTTTTGTTCCTCGGTGGTTTACTCATGAGTTACATAAATAATGCTTTTTATTATTTGCTGCCACAGTGAGCCAGTTTCAAATGAACGGATCGATGAATGTCTCATCTTAGACTAAATACAGAATCTGTTTTTCTTTTCAACGGCTCTTTGGTCAGTTTGTTTTTACAGTATCAATTTCAACTCACTGGAGAGGAAGTTTGGAATTAGATAATGATCAGGATGAGATTGCAGACCAGGGCGCACTTGCTGTGTTTTGCTGCCACCCTGCGGTTACTTTCACGACATGCAGAAACACTTCGAGCAAGATCTTCACAATTACGATCACCGAGTTCTCAAGTTACAAGTCAGGCCAGTTTTATTTGTGTAGCCCATTAACACAAATAAAAAAATTGCCACAGTGGACTTTACATTAAAAGACAACCTGAACAATTTTGGTGGAACTGTAGAAGATTCACATATGACAACTTCAAGTTTTACATATACGAGTCTGGGTATACTTCAATATACTCCAGTATCTATTGACATAGAAATAGAAACAGGATTTAAATCCCAATAGAACCCTGCAGTGCAGCGGATACAATTACAGCTCTCGAGAGGAGGCTAGTGATAACTCACAAGTGCTGCTGAGGTCTTGTGCAGCACTTGTAGGTGGAGGGTGAAAACACATTGATTTGTGCGACTTTGCACGATTTGGGAGAATGCAGGTGATATTGCTGAGCACATAAAGTAAAGAGGGAGAGAAAATGATTAATAGGCAGGGGTTAGGTATTAAGAGAGACGATAAGAAAATTTGGAGGTGGTCTGTGGTGTTCATTCCCTGAAAGGACCTGCAGGACTTCAGGACTTGATGTAGAGAGCAGGATTTGTGGGGTCGATGATTCGATAACCGTGTGTCCACCTCTCCTGGAAGGCTCGCCAATTCAAATTCGGCATATCAAAAAAGTTCAAACATTCCTCAAGATGTTTTTATGACTGGTGGGAGCTGCCCCTAATTCTCTCGGTGAGAGTATTTTCCCTGCAGTGGATCAGGTCAGAGGGTTCACAGGGTTCGGGCTAACTTTAACTTCAGATTAGCCTGACATCCCTCTCTTTTCAGTCCCTCTTACTGAAGAGTTAAAATTACTTTGCCTTCATCTTATCTATATGACCGGGTTTGAAGATGCAGACATTGCCAGGGTTATCCACAGCGGGCCAGTCATCTGTTTGAGACTTGGAATCATCACTGTTTGTTTAACCAACTTGTGCTTAATGAACAAACCTTTAGAGAAGCCTTCCTGATATTGCGCTACACCCCCTGTAGCCCTCGGAGCATCAACAGTACATGACCCCAACAAGGTATTGACATTCATTCACGGGGGATGCTGTGTTGCGTTTCCAGTGTTTCCCATAGTTTGGTAGGCTCGCAGATCTGATGTGGCTTAACTAGCCGTTTCCAGGCAGAGCTGCACACATCCATTTAGACCTTCATGAAACTGCTTCTGTGTGATTTCAGGCTTTTGTCACGCTGTATGGTCCATTCACAGATCAAGTTATGAAATATTTCCTGACTTCAAAAGTAAAGGGGGGGGTCAGCTCACTTCATCAGGTCCCCTCCAGCAGCTTGTTATGTGGACAGAGTGATGGATGCTTGAACTAATGAGGTTGTCCTGAATGCTGGAACCAGGAATAATTGGGTTAGACAACACATCTCTTCAGTCCTCCATCATCAAGCGTTCCTTCTCCACCAGTCTTCAGATGGGTCAAAATGCTGCAGCCAGAATCCAAACCCAACCTAGAAACCTTGATCACGTTACGCCAATTCTTGCCTTTCAGTGGCTTCCCATCAACAGTAGATCAGACTTCAAGGTGCTTCTGTGGACTTACACAATCCTAAATGAGCCTGGCCCAACATACCTGCCTGATCTCCTTAAACCACAAATTCCATCTCAAGCTTGCCACTCTCAAACTAAAGGCCTCTCTGTGGGCCCAAAGTTAAGACGTCAGCCTGCAGCAAGGTCTCTTCCTATTGGGCCCCATTCTTGTGGAACAACCTGCCGGCTGTCTGTCAGACAATCAATCTGTTGAGTTCCACTCCTCTTTTTGCCTTAACCTAGTTAGTTGCCTTTACATCGAGTACTTAATGACTTGTACTGCATGGCAGGTTGGTATCCGTCTCAATGAGATTGCCAAGGACTGCTATACTGATAATATTATAGAGTATAGATTATTGACTATTGCAAAGTGTTCTCTTCTCTCATGTCCTTTCTCTCTGAATGATGTCTTCTCCTTTCTCTTCTCCCATATACGTGAATGCCAAGATGCATGTCCCCTGTATGCATGTGTAGTCTGTCCTCCGGTCAGGTCTACATGGTGATGGTGGTCCCATGGTTCATCACGAATGCTAGTCTGGAGGCATTTGGACACAGCTTGGCATCATCCTATTCATATTCTTCATAGAATCGTATAATTCCATTATAACTCATTGTAAGTCCATTCACAATCCAGGTCTCAATGGCCTCAAGCCCTAACAATCCTTCTTTGATAAATCAACTTACTTTCCCCCACACCGACCGAAGTCAATTGAATCTACGAAATCAACTTGCACACTAAATGCGTTAACCTTGCTTGTAATGGGGTTGAAGTAATGTTGTTTGCTGCAGGTCTGAGGCCTAAGATCACATTGTCATGTGACACCAATGTGCGTGTGTGTGTGTGTGTGTGTGTGTTAGGGGCTTAAACATTCACTAAAGAGGTCCTCTTCAACCCAGGTTTGATGTTAACGGACAACCAATGGCATAGTTTCAAGAGACTGTGATGCAGCCACAGAGTCAACGGAGGTAAGCAGGGAGCAAAGAGACCAAAGAGAGCAGAGATTTTTTTTCCTTTTTTTGGAAATGTCATGACTTTTTCCCCCAGTAACAATGATAATGTCCTTTATCTTGGTTAATATCCCATAGCGACCAGTATCCATGTTAACCATTAACATATCACTATTCAACGAACTCAACAAAAGGTGTCTTTATGGGACTGGCATCAAAATATTGTAAGACACAGACACACACACACACTACCCCACAGGCCTCAAAGAGGATAAAGGGGCTGAAGGGAGGGTCTCTGAGAGGGTTACCCTCCAAGTATTGCTGATTGTACACTGGACAGTCATGCAAAAAAGTCTTCTTAAAGAAAAGAAACAAGCAAAGTCTTTGGTTGTTAAGATTTCAAGCACTTAGCTCTTGAAGCATCACCGTGGAAGCGTGTTGTGAAAAGCGTTTCATTTGCCAACTTGTTTTTACACAGCTTCCATTCTAAGCAGAAATCCACTTCAAATGAACAAGATAAGGAGGAATGTTCCAGCCCAGAAGGTTGTTGTCCAACACGTCTTCAGCTGGTACAGAGTGTGTCTCAAGAATGAGGAGTAGGGGGGCATTCCTTGTACCATTGTGTTACCGTCTCTGTAATGAAAACAAACTCTTGAGATGACTCAATTAGAACACATCTGGGTCTTTTGTGATCATTTTATGATGGTATTGCATTCACCATGTGCCCCCTTCAGCTAGGTGCTTTATGAGAGCCACGAGGATTAAGAGGAATTATCTTGGAGATTCCCCGGGACATTATTTTATATGCAAGGCCTCCGTCCATGTTGCAGAACAATATGCATCTCAACTGGTGACAATTTGATCTTTTTTTTTTACAGCGGTCAGAGTTTAGCCCTTATCAGCCTCTCGTTTTTTCTTACTCTCCCCACATCTGGGGGTCCAAACAGCCTCCTACTAGAGAATAGAATAGAATCGTACAGAACGCAACATTCCCTTTTTAAGGAATGCCCGCAGTGCATTGTGGGTCATGTAGTGTTGAAATCAAGCGTCCACCATATTGTGCTCAAGTCAAAGTCAACTTCAGATGGTAATGAATATTGCTAGCAAGAAATAATATGAGATAATTATCTCATTGATGGAGATTCACAGTTACCGGTCGTTGCTGGATAAGCTCCAGTTGCACATGTAACGGATGCCAACTAGTATGGGCTAACTGGCGACGGTACGTGGTAGAATCTTCACACCCCTAGCCCCAAAAGTGCTTCTAACCTTGAGTTAGTAGTCCGGACTTTTAGCTCAGTGGTTAGAGAGTTTTTCTCTGTTGAAGTTGACGAGATGGTAGGTTCGAGGCCTGTGAGTGGTACACGACCTCAGCTACACACAGTCGGAGAACGTCTGACGATTGAAAGAAAAAACACGGTCTAGAACCGATTCACTGCATGAAAGAGGTGATAGACCTCAAGTTGCTGCCAAAGATCTCAGAGTATCATATTGATGACAAACATCAACGATACTTCAACTATGTCGGACAAGTGTCCCCGCAAAGCATACAGACACAAGACTCAAGATTACACGACGAGGAAGGGGGACCACGTATCAAAACGTACGTGTGAAATAATCAGATATCAATCTGAGGGTTGTATTCAATCTCTAGTACTCCTCTAAACAGGGTATTTCATTAATTGTGATAGTGTGTTACTCATAGAAATGTTAGATTGCATTGCTTTACCTTCAGCAGCCAACTGTCACGAACCAAGATCCTGCCACATGAGGTCTGTTAGATGGATCCTTCGTGTGGAAACTCGTTATAAGGCCATGTTTTCTTACAAACTCCTGGACGTTCTCTTACTGCTTGGTTTCAATTAGAAACGTGCTGGGGTTAATCGCAGGAACGGCTGATAATTGTAACTAACAGTGAGCTCATTCTCCGTGTTTCTCAAGCTAGCAGTAATCACCGATATCTGATGCTGACTGCCATGAGTGCAATATGGCGGAGGCTGTATCTGATAACTACTGGATCCAGAATGCATTGCGGGTGTCGCGTAAAAGGGGGGGGTTCTGACAATG